>CABHPQ010166645.1:45491-60317 GCA_902168405.1 Peromyscus aztecus
GACACCTCAGAGGGTCGGCCGGGGGGGGAGCGTGGGTGTTTGTTGAGGCCTTGCTTAGGGGGGGGGGGGTGGGGGGGGGGGACAGACTACAGAAAGGGGTGGGGTGAGGCATACACTAAGGATCTGTCTTCAGTGACCTCCTCCAGCAAGATTCTTCCTTGGATACTTCCCAGTAAGGCTGTCATATAAGGAACACATCTGCAAATTAATCCATTCATCCGGTAGGAGGTCTCTAGATTTCACCGTCACTAGAAATCCCATCATTCATCCCTGCCCCCAGACATGCTTTAGAAATCTGCTAGATGTCTCTCAGGTGGATCAAGCAGACAATTAAGGTTAATGAAAGCACCCCAATAGCCCTTCCTTACTGGGCAGGGGGTGTGGCTTCAAGCATCTACCCACCTAACAGTTGTGATGTCTATGGGTGCACAGATCCCAGGCTCTCCTCACATGGAAGTGGTCAGAGCTTCATTCTCCACTAGAGGCCAGATTGTACCTCCATAATATCCAGTCTTGAACCCCGATGCCTCAAAAAGTGACTGGATCTAGAAATGGGCCTGTGGGGATGTCATTCAAGTTGAAATGGGGTCATTTGGGTTGATGAGCCCTCAACAACATGGCTAGTACCCTGAAAGGAATGTTATCACACAGGCAACACACTACTGAGGAATGACCATCTGAGAAGACAAGGAGAAGGGAGACATCTACAAACCCAGGAGAGAAGCCTCAGAAGAAAAAAAAATATCTGTCAGTAGACACCTGTGGGGCTTGTAAGAATACATTTTCATTGTGTAAGCTTCCCAGAAAATGGTATCTTATCATAGCATCCCCAGGAGACTAATGCACCACCCTTAGAACCAAAGCCAAGGTATCCCCATCGTCACAAGTTAATAGAATCAGCTGCTCCATCCTCCCCCACAAATTCCGAGCTCCACCATGCCATGAGCTTGTAGCACTCCATTAACGTGCCAAGATGCTCTCCACTGACCTAAAATTAACACCTCTATCTTTACTTCCTACAACAGTCTCCCTCCTCCAGTCTTTGGAACTGGGTCCAGAATAGTGACTTCATGAAGTCAACCTTAGTCTCTTACAAGTATTCCTAAGATTCAAGGCACACAGGCCCCATGGTGGGCTCTGCAAAACCATTTCCTGTGTGCATTCAATTTTCATGCTCTTTTTACGGGATAGAAACCCCTTTTGACCACAGGTTATGAGTGAGGACATTTAAACCCATGAACCGCTGCAACCTCCTGGCTGTGTGGTCCATCTTGGGGTCACGTTCACTATACACACCAACTGTGTTTGAACTACAAGAGAAACACATGCATCTCACCCTGCTTTCTTTGAAAGTTGACAGTTTGAATAGTGCTATACCCTCCTGTCCTTCGGTTTCCTCACCGATTCAAGTGGGGATAATAATCAGTTATATGTTCCTGTTTTAGAAGGACTACATGAGCTACTTCATTTCGAAAAAGATGATTTTATTAATAAATTGATAGTGGTAATCTCAATTGATTGCATGACTATGGCCCCAAGAACTCAAAACCCTCTCTCCCGCCTATCCTGACCTCCCCAACACCAAGGGGCAGGGTATCATATGCTGCACATGGCAGGCACTGTGTATGAAGCTGTTTGAACGCTGATTGGAGATATCATTTCTAATGGGTGCCACACGCCATCTCCCCATCACAGCAAAAGCACAGTCCAATGACTCTGTCCTCCCCAGCTAGTGCTCCCGGCCCTGGCATCTGACAAATCATTTGATCATGCTTTCTGCGATCTCCCTTCTCTGCTCTGACTAGTCTGTGGCCACCTGCTTATCTCAAACTTGTCCACCCTGGCTCAGAGGTTCTACTCTACCTTTGCCCCAGCTCTGCCCTGTTTTTTTCTCAGTACCTCATATTCTTGCTTACTTGCCTCTGCGTCGTCGGCCTTCTGCTCTGGTTAGAGTAGCTGATCCATGAAGGGAGGGACTCAGATGTGCGCCTGTGACCCCTGATGACTAGCATATTGTGGCCAGTAAGTAGTTCAGGCCTGAAAAAATAAATAGATGAGCATATGAATCTCCAAATCCCACAAAAAATATGCCAAAAGGTAATTGTTGCAATTTATAGATAAGAAATTCCATGCCATACATTTAATAAGGGAAGGAACTTAAATCTCATCCATGTCTCTGATTCCAAAATTCTCTCCACAGTGTCAGAGTCTCCTAATCTTAAAGGACTGGTGTGCTGCCGTCAAGAATGCCACCTTCCACACAACATCTAATTTGCCTAGCATTTTTATTTATAATTTATTTATCATGCAAATAATTTTAATTTAAAGGAAAGAGGACCAGGGAGATGACTCAGCAGGTAAAGGCACCTGTCACCAAGCCTAATGACCTGAGTTAGTTTCAGACCAGCCTAGGCTGGAACTCTTGTCTCAAAATAATAATAAATAATAATGATTATGATATAATAATAATAGTAAAACCAACAACAACAGGAAAAAACAGAAACAAAGTTAAATGATATGTGAAATTTGGCCCTGACACACAACAGATGATCTTTCAAAGTTAATTTCTTCTTTATGAGTACCCATCAGGTTCACTTTTATCAAACCCACACATTTTCTAAACTTAGTTTGAGTATTTGGACAAATACTACTTATGCTTCTTAAGCTTTTATCCTTTGTGTTTACAGAATCATTTGATAAAGGAAAATTCCTTCCCTGTAGAATGGAGTGAACAAATCTTTGAAACTAGAATGTTTACAGTTCATACTCCATGTGTGCCAAATCAAAAAAAAAATTGGTGCTGATTACTGATGCAAAAAATATATATTAAAAAAACCCACAATAACTGAATATTTTAAATGCAACAGTGGGTTTTGGCCGTGAGAACAAGAGGTTCTTATCAATCTAAAAATGGGTGTCATCCCACTGTTTAGTGGCTTAGTTCGTTTTTTTAAATAGAGGGAACAAATTTGATGATTAAGATGTGCAATGGAAAATTTTCACAGCAGTGAGGAGGTGACAAGGACCACATGCTGTAGAAGAAGTGTGATCCTTCGAGAAACCTGGGAGAATATGTGCGCCTTGGTTTGCATATGCACAGGATGGAAGTCCCATCCTCGGACAGCCTACCCGTGCCAATGGCACTGTCCTTATGCACTATCAAAACAGCACACAGCCTTTCCTGTGACCAAGAGCAAAGGAGATGCAGACTACAAACTGCTGAGGGAGAACAGAATGCCAGCAAGCTTGTGGAAACAAACTTATCATACACATCCACATTTAAAAAAAAAAAAAAGACCTAGATTTGGCTTCTTTGGGAGAACAGAACCCATAGGGTGTGTCTATGATATTTTGTGGGCTGTATTCTATTAATTTGCAGGATAGAAATGAGGCAGTTCAACAATGGTCATCTGCACACAGGAAAGGCTCCAAACCCTGTGACTGCTAAGCCCAGGAGGCTAGGTCACTCAGCAGTCCCAATCTCACCGTGATACTTGGCAGTTGTGGCCTTGAACAAGTCCCCTAAGCTTACTTAGTCCTATTCCTTTACCCAGCAAATATGTATTACAGACGTACTACTTGTTTGTTGCCATAACAAAAATATTTATTAAAGTAACTCAAGAAAAGGAGGGTTTGTTGTGGCAGGCAGTTTAAGATGGGACATAAGTCTATTGCAGCAGGGAAACCATGGCAATAAGAATGAGAGGTGACTGATCACAATGCATCCACAGTCAGGAAGCGGAGAGTAGACAGGACATGGATCTAGGCTATAAAACCTTAAGGACCATTCCCATTGACTCACTTCATTATCTGCATACTTCTTCTCTAGAGCTGGTCCTGCATCTTCTAACATCACTCCTTCTAGACACCTGGCCAATTACCCCCAACTAACACCATCAGTCTACGTGTGTTCTTTCCATGTGTTCTTATTCTGTCTTTTCACACTGGACAGAGCTGAAGAACATCCTCAGTCTTCTCTCAGCTTCCTTCCAACCCTGTACTAAGCCAGCTCATCTAAGAACCAAGTTAGATGCCTTTATCCCCTATTGTACAGTCACAAGGAGCCTTCTATGTGGCCACAAGTGTGTGCCAAGGAAAAGGGACTGGACCAGAGTAGAGAGCAGAACAGGGCATACTCATCTACTTGTTTGTCCAGCTACTTGTGCATTCTGGCCCTGTTTATGGCTGGTGTCAGATGGAGGAGGAAGAAGGAGAGAAAAACAAAGAAGAGGGAGAAGAAGAAAAAGAAGAGAGAAGAGGAGGGAGGGAGAATATTATTAATTAATAGTTCTACTCAATCATCAGAAATTGTAAAACCTCTATCTCACGGTGGTCAGCCATGGCATTGATGATGCTTAATGGTCCATCGTCAAATGTTCCATTTTCTCCGGGACCAGAAACAAGTCAGAAAGCACTTTTGGAAAGTACGTTGCTCTCTAATACACAGGGAATTAATCTAGAACCCTAAGGGTTTCTATCACGTTTCTACTCAAGACATGTCATGCATATCACATAGTATGTCCTACTGTTGAGACTAATAGTGTCCGGGATCTTCCAGGCTTTATGATTCAAGTGGCAGAGTTTCTAGCCATGTATGTTAGATCTACTAGAGAGTTCTTTCTTGGTCTTGACCCACTCAACATTGGCAGTGTTCCATGTCACACAGTACATGGAATGAGGCACTAAGGCCAAGTCTGGAATATGCTACCTTAGAACTTTTAAAAAGCTGACTCAGTGTTGATCATTTTCAGTGAGAGGTGGGAAAATTAAATAGCTTGTCTTTTTCCTTGGAGGTGATGTCTCAGGATGACCCTGACAACCTGATATCTAAAAACATCACCAACTTAGTAATTTGTCTGTTTTGGTTGATCTTTTGCCTCCTGAAACATATATTTTTTTTCCAAAATCTCCACTTAATTGCTTATCTGAGTCAGTAACTGTACCATTGATGTAAAAGACAAGTGTGGTGCTCTGCACATAGCCTCTTCAGACTAAAGGATGACAGGGAAAAGGAAAAATAACAGAGTCCTAGCTGGAGAATGTCTTCTCATTCATGAATACAAGATGTTTCTAATTTTTCCTCACTGGCAGGGATTGGAAAAAAAAAAAAAAAAAAAACACTTGTTAGGTCAATGACCACACACAGCTGTACATGTCAGAGGCCACCAAAGATAGCCCTTCCAGCACATCAGAAACTGACACCACTGCTTTCTTGAGACTGTTAATGTATTGCTGATGACTGTGACCCATTCAGTTTAGTAGAGGTCAGCCTGTGGATTTAAGCAATAGCACGATAAGATCATCAACCTTGCATCTCCCAAACTTAAAAGTTACGCACACTCAGCAATACCCCCATTATAACATAGAAGTGAGCTAGTCATGTATAAGGCTCCAACAGGCACAAAGGCACAGGTAAATCACAGGAAGAAGTGGCCCAATGTCCCACGGTCCCCACAGCTACTGTGCTGCTTTCTCTCTGCTACTGTGCATCTCTGCACTCTTTGGAATTTCCCTATAATTGTCTGGAGGAGAAAGAGACCACAGGGCCTGCCTTGTAGATTTCCTACATGTTATGAAGGCAGAACCCAAAGGGATAGCTTGGTCACTGCTCCTCTCTGGAACATCCCTGTAGGACAATGGTGAAAGAAAATATTCCTAGTGGTCAAAACACTGGGCAGTGTGCTTCACTTGGAAGGAGACATCTAGACATGTAGTCATAAACCAACTCATGAGCTGTGGCTAATGGTTTGGCTTGACTATCACTGATAGGGGCATGATCTGAAAGGTATTGACCACAAAGGTATTGTGGGGAGGAGATATGTGGATGGGTCACCCTGAGTGATCAAAAAGAATGTGAGTATGTTTGTACTTCATATGAATACTCACAGAGAGCATATCTAAACAAAGAAAGACAAATAATTCAGTAGATACGATAGTTGTCAGCCTCTTTCCAAACTTATTCCTATCATCAATCATTATGTTCTTGAACAAGAAAATCATGGTGACAAGGATGGGCACTACTCTTAGGCTCAGCCTGGAGACGGCCATCACTGTACAGACCAACATCAACTGTACAGACCGACATCGAACCTCTACTATGGCACCATCCCCAGTGCTATTAGTCAGCTTTTGAGTGGCAGTTTGATTGCGTGGGGTCACTTGCACCAAGGAAAGCCATGAAATAGAACTTCTGAATATAGGTTTATGTCTCTGAATGAAATTCTGCTCAACTTACCATCCGTGAACTCATAGACATCCTGGTCCTCCATCATGATCTTCCACAAAGAATCACATATGACCCAGAAACTTATTTCACAGCTAAAGAAGAGTGGCGGTGGCCCATGCTTAGGGAGTTCACTGGTCTTGTCATGTTGCCCAACATCCTGAAGATGGCTTGACAGAACAAGTGTCATAGCCCTTGGAGGACCCAATTGCAGGGCCAGCCGGGTCACAGTACCTTGAGGGACTTAGGCAAAAGTCTGCAGAAGGCTTTGTATTTTCTGAGTCAGTACCTAATACACGGTGCTCTTCCTCCGATAGTCAGGAAGGGGTTGGAGTAAGGTTGTGCCCCTCGACACTGTCCCCCGTGACACACGAGCAAAACTGAGGATATCACATACAGGAGTGACTCCACCAACAGACACAGCAGTGATCCCACTGAACCAATGTTAAGGTTGCCAGCCACACAGTGTTAGCTCCTGCGTCTCGGAATGGATAAACAGAATTAGGAGTTATGACGCATGCTCATGGACTCTACCTTTCAAGGGGAAATTGAGTGAGTAGTCTACAGTGAAGGGAAGGAATACTGTATCTGTAATATTAGACATGCTTTGGGCTCCCTAGTATTACCTTGTCCTGTGACTCTAAGGTCAAGGAAACACTACAAGAGCCCAGTCTAGACCAACCTGGAGTCAATTTACATCAAGAACCATGACCAGCATAATGAAGTCAAATGCAATCCAGAATGTGCAACAGAAAAAATTCCTAACAGACACCAGCTATGACCAGTTATAGAAGCAAAGGCATAATTCTCACATATAAGTATTTCCTTATTTTTATGAATGTATACATACACACACACATACACACACACACACACACACACACACACACACACCCTCATATTAAATGTATGGGTTTGTTTTCTTTTCTTTCTTATTCTCTATCATTAAATATAAAATATATTGATTCTCTACCAGTGTTTCAATGCTGTTAATTGTACATCATGGTTTCTAAACTACAGACTATCAAGACAGAAATTAATACTGCTTAAAATTTTTATCTGCTCTTCAGGAGAAGGCTTGTGGGTGTACAGGCTAGTCGTATCATACTAGCAAAATTACAATGCTGTTATCTTTATTTAGAGATTGTGACTAGGGTGTGTATGAGTGCCAATCTGATAACAGGTATGTTTGTAATGGCTTGTTTTATGTGCTAACCAGACTGGGATAACATTTCTGGGAATGTCTGTGAGGGTGACATGCATGTGGGATGTTTACTAGGGTAAATGCTGTGAAATAATACTTTCCTAGAAAGGAAAAACAAAACCAACAGGGTAGAGCATGGAAAAAAGTCTAAGTGAAGCCTTTGATGATCCCACGGTGAAGCTGGAGGCGGGGTGGCCCTTTGGAGTTGCTATAGAGCCTCAGTATGGACGTCTACCAGTTCCCAAAGGCAGTCTACCCCTAGAGAAGACACCATGGACTGGACAACTCCTTCCACCAAACACAGTCCTAAAGAACAGCTCGAACTCTGAACACCTGGGGGCATAAAGTGGGGATCAGCATCCATGACAGAGCATATTAGACACAAACCCGTACGATAAAATTATAATTCACAAAGACCTAAGTCAGCAACCATGCCTTTAGCAGAAATCTGATACTGAATTCCAAAACACAAAGGCAACATATTGTAAATTTCAAGGCTAAACTATTTGAAAGAAGCATACATACTTCCTGTGTCTCTATAAAATAATGAACTTTCTTTGCTGTGGAATAATCTTTCTGTACATTGTGAATATGTGTTGCTCTCATGGTTAATAAAAAGCTGATTGGCTGATAACTAGGCAGGATTTTGGGGGAAGAGAGAATGCCGGAAAGAAGGTCAGAGTCTGAGGAGATGCCATGAGATACTGAAGAAGCAGCATGGGAAGTATGTAGATGACGTAAAGGAGCCTAGGGGTGACACATAGATTAATAGAAATAGGTTAAGCTATAAGAGCTAGCTAAAAACAAGCCTAAGTTATCAGCAGAACATTTATAATTAATATTAAGTCTCTCTGTGGTTATTTGGGGAGTGGACTGGTAAGATAGAGAAGTCTGTCTATACTTCTTTAGAACAGTTAGTTGCTCAAAGAGTGGTGTGTGCAGCCTCCACCAACCTGCAGCTTTCACAGACGATGTAAGCCAACCTGTGTTATTTTAGGCCATGGCGAGCCAAGAACAAAAGCAGAGTTGAGAGTACGTCTCAAAGCAGGCTGTTCAACTACTGTCACATGCCCAGTCTTCTCGGCTTCATGTTTTCCTCCCCACTGTGTGGCTGTCCTTAAGAAACAGAAGTCTTTATCACAGTAACTCCCAAACAGCATGCTTCAAGGTAGTTTGGCATCCAAGGAAGGAAACCTGGGTTTGTAGCCACCTGTCTAATTAGCTGTGTGACCTCAGGCAGGTCATTTCCCCTCTTCTGGCCTCAACTTGCTCCCTAAGGATAGGAGGGATGAGCTAGATCTGATATTGTGAACACATAGCTTGTGCATACTTGCTTACCCTTCTCTTATAAGGTATGACATTGCTAATCCAAGAAGGTATTCTTTTCTGCTGAACCCAGATAAGAAATCCTTCTCTGGAAACTGCTCCAGGAAATCACTGCTAATTAATCAACTCCAATGCTCAGCACGAAGACTACAGACCACCTCTGAGCTCAAGGTTCCCTTCTTGAATCCACATGCTCAGAGACACGAAGAGAGATTCACAAGCCAAGACATCCCCAGGGACTCTAGCGTAGAGATAGCCTACGATTGCACAGAATCAGAAGACCATGAGAACACTCAGATGGCCAGGAGAAGTTCCAGATCATGTTGTCATGTTCTCCAATGTCCTCCAGCTTCTCTTCTTTTAGGTAGGCTGTGGCCAGAAGTCCCACCGGTAGCTGAAGTTCCAGCCGTAACCACCTTGAAGCTGACCCCACTACAGAACCTCTAAGCTGAGGTAGCCTCAAAACAAGTCAATCACAGATGAAGTTGTCACAGAAAGTGCCAGCTTTGGAACATGTTACCACGGAGGCTCAAATTGACTCTGGTCCTCACAAGCTATTAATAAGTGTTTTGTTTTACAAGAACAAAAGTTTTTTAATTCTACAAGGTTCACAAATGCTCATCATCCCCATATTGCCAAACCCACACAGTCTGATTCTTCCCCTCCCAACAAACAGAGGAATAAGAAACCAGCTGATCTATCATGAGCAAGAGCATCCACTTCTTGCTCAGCCCACTGGATCCCCTGCCAAGCCCAAAGCTCTCATCTTCTCCTTCTTCACATACCACCTCCCATCTCCCCTGCTTGAAGTAGCTCATTCTGCATAATGAAAGTTTTATAAGACATACTCTATGGTCCCTAAAAGAATCGAGAGTCCTCATTAGGATCCATCTATTAAAGCCCTTCAACTACTTTGAAATTCTTAATTCCATCCTTGTTCCCTGATTGGTCAGTCATACTGGCAGATACAGTGCATCCTTCAGTAGGCCCAACCACTGTCAGAAATAATAACTGAATTCCCCATATTGCCAACTCAAAGCATGATCCCTCCAAGCCCAGATACAAAAATACATTAAGCACCACTATGTTCAGATTACATTGAGAGATTTATTTATTTATTTATCCTTTTATCCTTTTTTTTGACTGATGCCTGCCAATTTCCAGGACCCCATGTTCTAAAAATTAAACCAGCATTAATATTGTATTAGGTGAAAAATACGACAGAATCTGTAATGCTGTGGCTAGGAGGGTGTAAAAGATTATGTAGTTCAAACCCCATGTTATTAAATAGGGAAACTATATCAGGATGGTTATATGGTATATTCAGAGTATCACAGCAAATTAGCAACAGGCATACACACACATATACCCATCATTTTTGTAATTATATTTATAACAAGGTCTATAATTTTCTAAGGGTTCAAAAGAACAAAAGGAGTCAAATTTCCAGCACTTTCCTTGGGTCAATATGTTAATGTCATTACTCTTCCCAATTTCCCCTCATTCTTAAATAACTAAAAATATTTAGGACAAAAAACCCAATAAATAACATATATGTATACACATGTATATTATATGCCTATATACATACATCTACTACATTTAAATTATATAAGTTTTTGTCAAGGCTTTAATAAAGTGGCAATTAACAAGTCAATTCCACATAGTTTATCTGGTAGTTAAAAGAAGTTTATTTTGGGGTAACTTACAGTCAGTAAAGGGGTTGGTTACAGGACCTGGGAGGGGTGAGGTGCAGTCCAGCATGGTTCTCTGAAGAACTCTGATTTGACCTGCAATCTAGTGTAGCAGGAATCCTAACAGGTCTTATTAATAAAATCAAACCTGAGGCCAGTTATTGGGGTGAACACTGGAAGGTCAGAGAGACAGACCAAGCCACAGCTTAACCTCACCTTGCCAGTTTCTCAGCTGATCTTGTTTCCTCAGACTGGAAGCTTCTGAGTCCTCATCCAGAATTAATCTCAGCTGAACTGCTGCTCGAAAGCCTGAATGCTTAACCAGCCAAATGCTTCTAGTTTCTGGTCCTCACACCTTATATACCTTTCTGCTTTCTACCACCACTCCCTGGGATTAAAGGCTCACTTTCTGGGATTAAAGGAGTGAGTCACCATGCTTGGTTATATCCATGAATAGATGGATTTCTGCCTCTGGAATGCTAGGATTAAAGGCGTGTGCTACCACTGCCTATCCTTTATGTTTAATATTGTGACTGATCTGTCTCTGACCCCAGATAAGTTTATTAGCATGCACAATATTTCGGGGAACACAATACCACAATCCAGCATCCAGGATCATGAGGAGCCAAGAGAGCAGGCACATACGCATCTTGGGTCTTAAGGGATCTGTCTCAGCCACACCCAGGGGCAGGTCATAGGCAGGTATGGCAGTTACCTGCGGCCTCACTAGGGGCAGTGCTTCAAGGTCAAAGCTGGAACAGCTACCCACTCACTACACTCTAAGCACTTTAGACATGATCAGAAGACATAAGCTACTTCTGGATTATATATATGTAAGATACATGTGGATTGTATTACCAACCTCTCAAAAGGTCTTTCTGGTCCATAATGCTTTCATTTTCTGGCTGTCACATGAGGCAGGGGAACAACAGACAGACTTCTTTGGGGTTAAAGAAAAGTTTCCAGTATTTTTTTTTTGAGCTCCTTGAGTGTTGTGGGCACTATTCTGAGTAAATGGAGAATAAAAGGTGATGGGGGAAGCTGGGCCTAGAAGACCCCATTTGAAATCTCAGTACTGTAGAAGGCTAAGGCAAGAGGATAAGAGGGTAAGAAGAGTTCAAAGCAGCCTGAACATTTTGATGAGATGATGTTTAAATAAACAAACAAATGAATGAATGAATGATGAATAAACAAATAATGAATGAATGAATGAATAAGAGCTGAAGCTCAAGAGTAGAGCAATTCATTTCCAGCAGATGGGAAGCCTTAGGTTTAACCCCCACTATAAGAGTGTGAGTGAGAAAGAGGGAGGAAGGGGGGATGAAAGGAGAGAATGGGGAAAGGCAGAGGGAGAGGGAGGAAAGAAGAGAGTGAGGGAGGGCAGAGGGGGAGGAAGAGAGAGAGAGATGATGTGTTTCCTGAGGAGGAGAGCATGAAAACATGAAATTAAAATTCAAGTTTTCAGACGGTGTTGAGAACCAAGAGGAAATGGCAGCCGGAAGGGCTGGATAATAGGGTGAGCGGAATTCCAATGAAAAGCTGATAAGTGAGGCCCCAAGGTGGGGAAGGAGCCACCTCCTAGAACATCTGGAAGAAACACATCCTAGAAAGACCAATAATACAGAGTCAAGCTCCAGCGGAGCAGATTAAATCACAGGGGATGTGGCGGGAAATGAGTCAAGAGAGCTGGAGTGGGAGAGTGGGAGGCGAGTCACACAGGGCCTGAACAGCTGGTGTGTGGACTCTGGGTTTTCCTGTGAGTGACAGCCATCAGGAGCAAAGGAAAGTGGGGATGGTGATTTCAGTCTACCCAATGATCGTTGACTCACATCCACTAGGACCGCTGTAAGCAAAGCCGTCAGATTGTATCAAGGATGGAGAAAAATTAGCCATCTTCTGCACTGCTGGTGGGAATGTAAAATGGTGCAATCACATTGGAAAACGTCTGTCAGTTCCGCAAAATGTTAAACAGAGTTGCTGAATGACTCATCGATTCCACTGCTTGTTCTATACCCCGGAGAAATGAAAACACACGTCTGTGTAAAAGCTTATCCACAAACACTCATGGACAGATTCTTCATAATTGACCCTAAAATGAAAATGACTCAAACGTCCATCAACTGATGGACATAAAGTAATACAACCATACTGTAAAACAGCTTCAGATGATTTAAAACAATGGAACACTGATGCATGCTGTAATCAGAATGAACCTTCAAAACATTGTGATAAATTAAAGAAGTCAGGGACAGATGAAAAAATAGAGTGTGATTCTTCCATATTGAGTGTCCAAGACAAGTTAGTCTGTAGAAACAGGAAACACCTTTAGAATTGCCTGGGACCAAGAAGTCAAGGAATATTTGAAAGAAACAAGAAGTAACTAGTCATTGATAATGGATCTCTATGAAGGGGGAAAGTGGGGGGGCAATGTTCTAAAGTTTAGTGGAGTGGCAATTGTACAGCTTTATATGTGTATTTAAAGCCATACAACTGTGTGCTTAAAATGAGTAGCCTGCATAGCATGTGAATAAAGCTATTATTTTTTTAATCAGTCGAACATCACAGCTGCGAAGATTCTGTCAAGGGCAGAATCATGGGAACCAATTAGGAGGCTACAGCACAAACCAGGTGTGAGACCATGGCGGTGTGGGCCAAAGCGTGAGTCATGCAGGTGGGAGAATTTCTTGCTTTTTATAGACTTTCTGAAGGGTGAGTCAATAGCCTTCCCTTCCGAAAGATTACATAAGAAATTAGATGTGAGTTTCGAGCCGGATCTGACCCATCGGTAGGTGGTCTTCCCACACACTGTGACAACAGCCTGGATAGAAGACAGAGAAAGCACTGGTAAGAAGTGAGACACGTAGTGGAGTATGGCTGCATTTAACGTGAGGACCAATGAGACGCCGACAGGGAGGCGCCAGGTGGGTGCCTCACCTGACAGCAGAGAGGTGAAAACTGAAAACCGCATATGGTGATGAGCATCATTTAGAGACTTGGAACTGTGAGGGTAACTCTCCCCTAAACAGAGGGGACCAGGTCATAAGAGAAGAATTCTGGGAACTCACCAGGTAATGAGAGTGCATTTCCATCATTAATTCTACAGCCTGGGAGGGGGAAGCAGGAGGGTCAGGAATTGAAGGTTATCCTCAACTAAGTTTGGGACTCGCCTGGGCTATGTGAGACTCTGTCTAAGGAAGCAAAAGTGAAGAGGGAAGAGGGGAAGGAAGCGGGGTCTGAGTCTCAGAGCCAAAAAAATGAAGGGGTAAACTTTGCAAAGAAATGGAGGGGTGTCTGTTGGAATGGGAGGTGAACCGGTGATAGCAGCATCTTGGGGGCAAATGGAGAAACTATTTAAGTGAGGATGTAAGTATTTCGCACCAAGCTAGCGGAGGCTTGAAAAGCTCCGGGGGCCTTACTTTTATGACCATTGTGTGTCTCTCTCAAGATTTGTGTTGGTGAAGTGTCGAAGGCAGAAGACTATGTGGAGTTCCTTCAAGAGGGGATGAAAGGAAAGAAATCAAAGGGAAATAACATTTTTTGCTTGTTGTTTTTCTAGAAAGATCTGGAGAATGGACTATCATGTGGAATAAGTATGCCAGAAGGGGCTTCATTGTGCATACATACTAAAGAGAGGGCGGAACCAGCGGAGGTAGGTTCCAGCAGGGAAGCGAGGGGAAAGGTTGAGAAAAGGGTAGTGTATTAAACAAGAGTTCTATGCCTTCCACTCTGCATCATGCCTTGTTTGTAAAGACTTGTAACGCTGAATTAAATCTTAAGAAATTAATACAGTCAGCAAAATGACATGACAAACCAGTTGGGTTAAACAATAAAATTCTACTGCATTCTGAAAACTAAGAGAACATCTGTTTTGTGTCTTTCTTGAAGCTTCTGGTAGCCTGAGCTGTACTCAGACTCATAGGTTAAATATGGACATCCATTATCATACCCATTAGAACCCACCCTCCTGTTTTCATTTTACTTAGTGACCTCTGTAAAGAACCTGTTTCTAAACAAGATGGCATTCTGAGGTACTAGGAGATTTAGGAAATCACTGCATCTGCGTTGGAGCAAACAGTTAATCTATAACTGGGATATAAAAATGCTGGAAATGCATGCAAGAAGACTGAGTACCTCTGAGATATTTGAAACTAGCAACCATCGACCTTGAACATGTTTTTAGGTGCTTCTAGTTGGAAAAGCTCAATGCTCATTGGAACAGGTCCCAAGTCACTCACTTGTTGTTCGTTATTGGAGGCAGTGAGGAGGTCAGACAAGCCTGGGAGGGAGGGAGGGAGGGAAGGAGGGGGGACAGAGGGAGGGAGGGAGAGAGCGAGATAGATAGATAGATAGATAGATAGATAGATAGATAGATAGATAGA
>CABHPQ010166646.1:0-10349 GCA_902168405.1 Peromyscus aztecus
GACCGACTCTGAGGATGCAGGCAGACATGAGAAGAAGATGTACGGATCCGTCCCCCCACCCCCCAGGATGCTCACTTCCTCCAGCTGACCACTGAAATGCCTCAGAACCCTCAACCCCTCTGGTAGCAGAAAGGCTCCCTCCCATCCAACTCACCCCTACCCGAAGGTCGGTGTTGAGGTGCACTAACCCACGTGGTCTCCTTTCTGCTTGTGTCTTTCTGTAGCCCCTAAAGACAATGAAGAACGAGTGTTCAGGGAGCGTATGCGGCCAAGGAAGCGGCAAGGGGCTGTCAGGCGCAGGGTCCACCAGGTCAATGGCCACAAGTTCATGGCCACCTACCTTCGGCAGCCCACCTACTGCTCCCACTGCCGAGATTTCATCTGGTAAGTTCCTCCATCTGAAACCTGATTATTAGCTTCTCTGTGGTGAGAAGGATTAGGCGTGGGATGGGAGACAATGAACCTCAATCAAAAGTGCTGATGTGAATGAAAGAGGTTTTCTTCTGGGCATGGTGGTGCCCAGCTTTGATCCCAGCACTCGAGAAGCAGAAACAGGCGGATCTATGAACTCCAGACCAGCCTGGTCTACATTAGCAGTTCCAGGTCATGGAGAGCTACACAGTGTGACCAGAGGAATCTATGAACTCCAGACCAGCCTGGTCTACATTGGCAGTTCCAGATCATGGAGAGCTACACAGTGTGACCAGAGGAATCTATGAACTCCGGACCAGCCTGGTCTACATTGGCAGTTCCAGATCATGGAGAACTACACAGTGTGACCAGAGGGAAATAGGGAGACGGGGAGAGGGGGGAAGAGGAAAGAGAGGAAAGAACGGAGAGAGAAGAGGGGGAGAGGAGAGAGATTTTTTTTCCCATGAAAGCAAATAATGAATGAAGTAATGTTCTTTGAGATCAAAGCATTGTATTTCAATTTGAAACAAAGGAGAAATTCCTCTAATAAAAGTCCAAGTGTGCTGTATATTAGTAGTCTTAGGTGCCCCATCTATAGTAATTTTACCATCTTTTTTTAGAACTCTGATTTTAAAGTTTAAAAGACAGAGCTCAGCAAGGAAAGAGTATTGCTTTCCTTGAGTCTCATCCCAGTGTGAAGCTGATGTCATCAGCCTTGAAGAATTTGACAATAATGGTAAAGGTTTCTTTAATAAAGCAGCTGGCATAAGGGTCTGAGGTTTAAGTGTTTCACAGGAGTTAGATTCTTATTTAAAAAGTGCATTTTATTGTGCATCTTAAAGAATAAGAAGAAGCAGACTTTCTGGCATATTCTCTGAGGTCTTTGAAGCTGGAATAGAAATCAATGCACTTGGATCCAGTGAGGAGAGCCAATGGGGCCAAGTTCCCGTATGAACATCTGCATCAGGCTTCTGAGGGACTGTTGGGTTTTGAAGGCATTGGGGTTAATCTTCGTTATAAAGCAAGTCACTGAGGTTGGCATGGCCACGTGCAGTGACGTAGCTTAGACAAACCCACCTGAAGCAGAAGCAGATGTCCTCCCCAGACGGCTTCTTGCCGTGTCTCAGCTCTGTCGTTCCTGTTTGCGTTATGAGGTGAGTGGCTGGTCTCACTGGCTGAATCGTCCTCTTGGCCTGTTGGGAATACCCCAAGCTCTAGTTCCCGGGAATGGCCCAGATGACTTGTGGCTCCTTCTTCAGGCCTGAGGACTGTAGGACACTCTGCAACATGTCCGTATATCCAAGCAGGAGTCTCAGCGTGAACCTAGCCAGCACACCTGTGAGTTCCAGGTACACTGAGGACAGGGACATGGCTGCCTGGGTTTGACTGTTTCCAGGCTAACTAACTGTGCCAGGGGAACCTTGCTGTGGCCGTGGAAGGAACCTCTGACTAATGACTAATTGAACCATTTGGAGTCCTCAGTCCTAACTGTAGACTGCCCATAATTCTTGACAGGTTTTGGAATACCCAGGGTGTATGCCAGTCAATGGCAGGCCTTATCTACCATCACAGAGCCCTCTCTGGGCATGCCCACAAGGAGGGAAATGTTTTAATTGACTGGCTTCTGTCCAGAGCAAGCAGGATCATTTGTAGATTGCTGGAACACTGCTACCTTACTTGTGTGAGTGTTTGTACAAGAAACCAAATCCCAATGCAGGCAGGCCTTGTCCCTGCCCCACAAGTGAGGCTGTCCCTGTGGCCTTCTGGAAGGCATTTTTAACCCTCTAAGTGGCGGTGAAGTCACACCGCTCAGCAGACTCCACAGGACTCAGTACAACACGAATAGTGCCCAGAATTGGGTGGCTTTATCTGTTTATTCTCTGACCTAGTAAAATTCCATCTTCTTCCTTACAGGGGTGTCATAGGAAAACAGGGGTACCAGTGTCAAGGTAAGTGGCATTTTATGAACTTTGCTTTTGGAGCCTGTGGTTGGAGTAAGATTATAACCCCTTCTGGAAGGTTCTTGCTAGGTTAGGCCGAGTCTTTGGACAGTTCCATTGTTCTCCCTCTCCAACAAGTGTGACCCCTCTACCTCGTCACTGCCCGGCCGTCACTCCTACATACATGTATGATATGTACCACAGAAGCGCTACCCATCTCCTGGCACCCCAGTGAGTGCCCGCCCCCCCAGCATTTTGACTGCAGTAGGAGAAGAAGATAATGCTTTGATTTTTTTCTTTTTCCTAGTAGATGTAACACTTCAATTACAGGCTCGCTGGAGTCTGCTGTCTTGCTTGGGTCTAAGTGTTCTCCCTGTTCCCCGTTCTCAGGCTCTCCAAAGGCACTCTCTCCCTGGCTTGTTACTAGCCCTGTGTGGCTCTTGCTGATTCTCTTTGTGTGATTTCGACTCTGGAGTCATTATTAAACCCTTACAGCTCACTTGAGGTGTTGACAATTGCATTTCTCTAGTTAATTGGCTACAAACGCAGTGTCAGGTTGTACTGGTAGATGGAGGTGAAATGTGGTCATTTCGAGAGTTCCCTCTAGTAAGAGCTGGGAGGCTGTGCTTTCTCCCTGAAGAGTCTAACTTCAAGCAGACCTTGGGGGTGGTTCTGCTAATGGTTGCTATGATTTGGGACAGTATGTGTGCAGACAGTTACCCCCTTAACTACTGATGACCTGTTACCTCCTTGACACGGCCCCATGACCTTGCAGTTAGAACTATGGGCCACTAAGTTTTGTGGACTTACTAAATTCGATGGAAAATTTTAAGTTTGGCACTTGGTGATCATAAAGCAGAGATTTTTTTTTTAAGCCCAAGAACTCCTATATGATATGCTCCAGTCCTGACCCCAAATAAACAGTCATTGTGACATGGTCCTGAGTGGAAAATGGGGGTCAGTACAGAACCTTTAATAGAGAGGGCTCCGTGGAGAGCTGAGAAGAAAGGTGATCCCTGACCTTGGCGGATGACAGCTGGAAAGCTGAGCAGCCTTCTCAAAGCTCCCAGGACCCTTTGAACATCACTTTCATTCCTTCTTTGGGGCATTTAGGAAGCCCCATGGCCCTGTGGGTAGAGTGTTTTGAAACACTGTATTATAGGCCTGACGAGAGGGTTAGATTAGATTAGACCTGATTAAATCTCGGGTGCAATCTTGCTTCCTCACTCTGGCTTCCCATGTCTTATCGTTTGCAGTTTGCACTTGCGTCGTCCACAAGCGATGCCATGAGCTCATTATTACGAAGTGTGCCGGGCTGAAGAAACAGGAAATCCCCGACGAGGTAAATATTTACAACACTGGGATTCTGTGCTTTCTTCCTTACCAGCCTCTCCCTTCTCTGCCCTTGATGTGGTCCCAAGGAAACCTTATCACTGTGAGATCCTGCGGTCGTCTTCATTGTACTGAGCAAAACTGAAGGGTGGCCACTGCCTGCCGGCTTGAGACACCATCTATTGAATAAACACAACTCTAAGTCAATTTTACCAGAGTGAAGTAGGAGCCCAGAGCCTAAGATCATGAGGGAAATGTGGAAATTTACTTATTTATTTATTCATTATGTAGTTTCAAGACAGGGTCTTACTATGTAGCTCGGGCTGTCCTGGAACTCACTATGTAGACTACGCTGGTCTCGAACTCACAGAAATCTACCTGCCTCTGCCTCCAGAATGCTGGGGTTAAAGGCATATACTACTATCCCTGGCTTTGAAATGTGGAGTCTTGTTTCATTATGTCATTGGGACACAGAAACGGCATAGTGATGTGTCCATGTGCAGGTAATAAACAAAGAAACGCAACACATAGCAGGAGTCATATCTTAATGAGGTAATCAATCGGAAACAGAGTGGAATGAACAGCCCAAGAAGCATTTAGGAGAGAGACTGGAATAATGTTGCTGCGTCCCTACCACGCCCTCACTCAGAAGCACTTTAACGTACATTATTTAACCCCATAGCAACTTTAAGGAAGTCTTCATCTTAGCACAGAGAGACTAGGAGCACCAAAGTGGCCACAAAACTTAGCCAAGACACTTAGCTACTATGAGAAAGAGCCGTGTTCTAACCCAGGTGGTCTGTCTTAGAGTGTGAGCCTTGACTCCCTGTCTCTTAAGCTTAGCAATCAGCGTCAGACTGGCTTTTCCCCCCAGTGCTATGGGGATGTGAAATTCCACAAGGGAGCCAGCTTTCCTTTAAGAACTGGGATAATGGTACCACTGGTAGGCTCGAAGACCTTTCCGAGGGAGATGGCAGGTATGATGATAAGAACAGAGGTGGTCCGTGTCTAGACAGTGAGTTTCAAAGGTATGCTTTCAATTCCAGGTGCAAGAAGTACTGCGTAACCACAAGTCACTAGAATCAGGCCAGAGGAACCCCGGGAGGGCTGGGCACCCCAGTTTAGAATGAAGTAATCTTATAATCTGAGTTCCCCAAAGTGACTTACAGAGTCCTTCTACCCACTTCCTAAAAATTGTCCGCCAAAGGAGTTCCACATCTGGGACACTTCTCACCTCTGCGTCTAGTTCCGCATCTGGGACACTTCTCACCTCTGCGTCTGCTCTTGCTTTTCTGCTTGCCTCTGCAAGCAGCAAGGAGCAGAGCTTAGATGGAGCCGTCTGTGCTCCCAAGGATAAACTGAGACCAAATCCCCACATTTGTTTGCACGAGGTCTGCTGTCCTAGTTGAATGTGACAAACCGGGGACCAGGGACTGGACTATAGCTTAGTTGGTAGAGTGCTGGTCTAGCATGCAGAAGGCCCCAGGTTCAATCCCCGGCATCACATCTACCAAACATGGTGCGCACCTGTAATCCCAGCACTAGGAAGAGGCAGTCAGAAGGACAGAAGTTCAGGGTCGTTCGTGGCTGCATGGCGAGTTCAAGGCCAGCCTGAGATACGTGAGACCCTGTTCTAAGGAAGGAAAAATAAAGTCCAACCCAGCAGCTGGCTCTCCTGACCCTTGACCTAGGATAATAACCTACAGGACATTGTTACTGGCCTTACTTTCACAAGATGATGGAGAGGGAGATAGTACATTTTCTGCTCGACTTCCTTCCTGAGGACATTCCACTCACTATTTACTGGGTGCTTCCTGTGTGGCAGGCATTGTGCCCCGGCCAGTGAAGCAAAGAACACGTAAACCCAGACTTTATCGTTCTCACAGGTCTCATCATCTGGGAACCTCAGGTTTCTGAAGCCTTCCCTCACTTCCTGGAAGGGAAATGTCCCATAAGACTCTGGGCTTTGCAGAGTAGCGAGTTGAGATTGGAAGCACACAGTTCCCCTGTAATCTGGGACCTGATGCTTCCTTCTGTCTTTCCTGACAGAGTGAGCAGTGATGTCTCCAACGAGGCATGCTCTTAAATGTGGCCTCTGTCCCCAGGGACGAATGGCCAGAGTCTCAAGAATGGGGTTTCTTCGTATGGTGGAGGGGATTGCCCAGCCTGGTGTCCCCATCACTGTCTCGTGCATCTTGAGGCCAGCACCCTCTTGGGGTCATTGAGTACCTCTCTGTTGGGTGACTAGACTTCGAGTCCATCCCTTTGAGTCACTGTCTTTAGTGTAATGAATGCACATGCACCTATCTGCATGCTCACCACAAACACTCGCAGCCCCAAACACTGCATTTCCAGTGTCCTTTGCTAAAACTCACTCTATGTTAATAGCAAGCTTGAAGCCAGCTTGGGCCACATAGGAAGACTCCATCTCAAACAAAAACAAACGGCTCTGATGATGGACTTCTTGGACCTTTTCTTTCCCACCATGAGCAGCTGCTTGTCTCATGTCTAACAGTCTGCATGCCCCTTGTTGTGATAAACAGGAATACCCTGTCTTTGTGTTAACCTTCCTTTCATTTCCTTTAAGCTTGCAATTCTCTCTCTGCTCTGTTCCTCCTCTGTTTTCTCTGAGAATCCTGCTCATGTGTACTCCACAGTAGGAGTGTGTGTGTGTGTGTGTGTGGTCTTTGTGTTTGCTCTTCTGGTGTGATCTTGCATGTGTCTCTCGTCATCTTCTCACTGTTCTCTGATACCTTGGAGTCTTTGTTGATCCCAGCTGAGATTCCTACAGCTGTCTCCAAGCCCATAATGGCCTCCTGATCGCCTGGGCCCAGCTTCCCTACCTCTTCGCCTTAGTCTGTCATTCATATCTTTATTCAGTTATTCCTGGTGGGTTGCTTCTCTTCTCATTATGTGTCCGCCGTGTTTTCAGAACTGTAGGAACAGAGTGGGCACAGTGACCTCATCCCTCCTTAGGAGTCAGAAAGGGAAGTGTCTGGTTGACACATGACACTCTGATAAATGTAAGGTGAATGGGCACAGCTGTTCTCAATAAACTTGGAGAACTTGTAGGGAAAACATGGGACTCTAATGGATGGCCCATGTATGAAGGAGATACTAGTAGCGTTCTGGCTCCATGGGAGGACTGGCCATTTCTGGGAGCTGAATAACAGTGAACTCCACAGGCATGGCTTGCTAGTCACACCCTAATCGGTGTCTGTACCCAGCTCTCATTACTCCTGAGTCCTCCAGGGGGACCTTTCCACTCCACATTCAGCTGATGATCCAAGGTACACTACACACTGTCTCCTCCCTGATTCTTAGAGTCGGAGCAGCTTCTTCCTTCTCATGGTTTCCTGCTCTGTCTGGGAAGGGCTAGTTTATGTGGCTGCTTCCCCAGGCAGGCAAGGAGTAGCTCGAGAAGGTTCTGAGAAGACCCAGGAAAGTAGACTATGCCGATTGGTGACTCTTGGCTGTGTAGAACCGTTCATGTCCCCATCTCTTCTCCTCCATTATTTCACTGACCACCTCCCTCCTACGGCAGGCGAGGCAGGGAGAATGGCTTTATTTTCCAGATGAGACATCTGAGGTCCCGGGAAACCTGAGTGAGGCCTCAGTAGAGGCTTGTTGGTGGAGCTCAGCCCACATACCCGGTACCTCAGTTTCTGCCCACATTCTCTCTGTCTATCCTGACCTTCCCTTTTCATATGGACAAGTAGCAGCAGGGTAGATTAGAGCCCCGAGCCCTGGGGACAGAAACCTGTCTTTGCATCTGTTGGACTTATAGGCATGTTTCTGAATCCCACACTGCTTTCATTTCCTAGTCAGTGAAGTTGAGGAAACATAGCCCACTCCATATGGTGGTGGTAGAGTTGAAGGCAGTGGTGCCCACCTGTGGCCACCACTCTATTGGGCATCTACATCTTCCATACCGTGCTGCGGTCATGAGTTACTTTATGGGATGCTCAGCTACTGGAAGCTTCTCTCTCCCCAGCTAGACCTCTGTGCACAAAGCAGTGCTGACAGCACACAATGATGTCTTGTGGGTGACTTCAGTGTGAGGTGCTCACTACAAAATGTGTGTTGTGGTTGTGTAGAGGGCTGACGTCTTGAAGGGGCGTGCATGGGAAGCAGTCTCCTCTCGCCTGTGAATTAGGACAACTTTGAAAGTGAAAGCTGGGCCGGAGGAGAGGTTCCCTTCAGGGGCCTGCAATGACATGTGCCTTCAGAGAATGGGATTCTCTAAGAATCCATTTAGCAATCCAGGGAGCAGCGAGCTTCCTTGAGGAACTTCATGCTGATGCTGCATCTTCCTGGTGCTGATGCTGTGTCTTCCTGGATGCTAATTTTGTGTCTTCTGGGTGCTGATGCTGTCTGTGTCTTCCTGGGTGCTGATGTTGTCTGTGTCTTCCTGGGCACTGATGCTGTGTCTTCCTGAGTGCTGATGCTGTGTCTTCCTATCCCTGCAGGTGGGCTCCCAACGGTTCAGTGTCAACATGCCCCACAAGTTCGGGATCCACAACTACAAGGTCCCCACGTTCTGTGACCACTGTGGTTCCCTGCTCTGGGGCCTCTTGCGGCAGGGCCTGCAGTGTAAAGGTGAGTCTCTTCCTGACCCTGCAGCCCAGTACCCACATGCACCCTTTATTTTCCTTTTTGCAGAAACATTGTGTCCATATAGCATTACTTTCTAAAGTGGGTTCCAGATTTGGCTGTAGTGTTAACCCTTGATAAGCCATTGTCCCCTGACTGTCCATTTTAAGACCTCTCTTTGAAGAGAGGGGCCATGAATATGGAGGAAACATGACAAAGAAGATGTGACTGTGCCTCATGAAGTGGCTAGTAACCTGGGAAAAACAAAATGGAAGATTTAAAGAAAGAGGCAGTGGACCAGAAGGGAGGGCATATTTTTAGAGTTGGATTCTTGAAGGAACCGATATAAATTGGTTTTCTCTCTCCAGCCTTTGTCCCGAGTTGACTCTTAGAGAAAATCATGCGAGGTCATTGTCACCTAAGATGACTGACTTAGAGAAAATCATGCTAGGTCATTATCACCTAAGATGACTGACTGATCGTCTATGGGTGGTACATAGATGGCCACATCTGCATGGCAGAAACCGAAGCTCAGAAAATGAAGTAACCTGTACACAGCCCACAGCTTATTAACAGAAGTGGAACCTTGACCTTTGCATCTCAGATTCCTGTCTCTGTTCCTGCTGTGCCAACTGAAAACCCTCTGTTCCATTGAGTGTGCTGGGTGGCCCCAGTGATGACACATTAGTGTGAGAAGTAGGAACATATTCCAAGTCTAGTTGTATATGGTCTGGTGTACCCACAGTGCTAAACAACCATGAACAAAGCAAGCCATTTTCATGGAGAGTATTTTTAAATTATGTTTTATTTTTGCCTTGATTATAGTAATAAATAATAACCATTTTTTTAAAAAAGAGTATAAAGAAATAGAACATGGACACACTGATCATTGAAGGGATTTCACTGAGACATTATGGACGTTGTAAATCATGGTTGCAGTAGAAATAAAGAAGAGAATAACAAGACATTAAGGACTAATTGGTTGTCTAGAGTGACTAGAACAGCTGGAAGAATAATGGAACAGTCTCTAGAATGGGGGCCATGGGAGAGGGGTCAGGGCTGGGGGCAAAATGATCAATTTGAGCTGGACCTGGGTTGTCCTTGAGGAGCAGGGCCCTGGAATGTGGAGCTACCTCATTGCTGGCCATTCTCGTTGAAACCCAATGAGTGGGTGGGGGTTGGCATTTCCAGTGATCAGTAGGAGTAGCTATAGGAACAATGTCATCCTCTGGCTAAGGACCTCAGGTGTGAGGAGAGGAGTCAAGGATGGACCTTTCAGGGCCTGGGGTGGTGGCGTCTAGCAGAAGCCTGCAAAGGCAACAGGAAGGAAGAACCACAAGGATAGGAGGGAAAGTAGCAAAGATTGGAGGGAGACACACACAGCCCCCCCCCCCACACACACACACCAGGAGAGAGCCGGGAGAATGAAAATGAATGTCCTCAAGATTGTATCTAAGGTCAGACATGAAACACGAGCTCCTAACGAGAAGGCCCACCACAGGAGGGACAGTGGGTTGGTACCTCAAATGCAATGGGCCTAAGTGAGAGTGTAGGGGCAATGTCTTCAGAATGGCTTACACCCACTGAGAGACTGAGGAGACAGGAAAGAGAGGAGGCTTTCAGTAAAGCCAGTGACCCATGTGGGCCCCCGTGGAGCCTGGTGTAGTTGGAATTTTCTTTGGGTCGCCAACCAGCTCCCCAGTAAAGACACAGAGACTTATTATTAGTTATGAAAGCTCAGCCTTTAGCTCTTATAACTCCATTTAACCTGATTCTCTTCATCTACATTTTGCCTCAGGGCTTCTTACCTTTCTCTCATTCTGTGTATCCTGCTTTCCTATTTCCTCCGAATCTGTCGGTCTGGCTGGCCCTTGGCTCTCCCTCTCTCCCTCTGCCTCTGTTGAGCTTAGATTCCTCTTCCTACTTCTTTCTGCCTGGAAGCTCCACCTATACTGCCTGCCTAGCTATTGGATGTTTAGTTTTTATTAGACCAATGAGATGCCTTAGGCAGGCAAGGTAAACAAATGCAATACATCTTTACATAGTTAAACAAATAGTCCATAAACAAATGCA
>CABHPQ010166646.1:10359-30846 GCA_902168405.1 Peromyscus aztecus
GCAATACATCTTTACATAGTTAAACAAATAGTCCATAAACAAATGCATCACATCTTTACATAGTTAAACAAATAGTCCGTAAACAAATACATCATATCTTTGCGTAGTTAAACAAATAGTCCGTAAACAAATGCAACACATCTTTACATAGTTAAACAAATACTCCACAACAGCCTGATCCTGCTTCTTGCTCTATTCATGGCTTTGCCCTGCTCTCCTTCTCAGCAGACTCTGCCAGGTTTTCCCCATTGTAGGCATGCTGGTGGGCATGCTAGGCTAGAGCTCAGCTCCTCTACCACATATGGTCCATCTGCAGCTCTGGAGACTCAGCTCTGGTGCCATTCCCATTCTTGGGAACAGGTTCCAGTGTTTTCAGTAAAACAGGGTTGTTAAGAACGTGTCTAAACGGACAGACCTGTGTCGTTGTCCTGGTCACACTGCGCCTGTAACTTGAGACTATCTGAGCCACATGAGTGCCAGCATTGTCCATTTGCTCTTTCAGGGACTATCCCTTTGTCCGTTTGGGCTGGGAGGAGAGCGCAGTTACATCTTGCATCACTTAGTGGCAGGGATTTGGCTAAGAAATGCTATTCAGAGGCTGTGTTGCTGCTGTGCAAGCATCCCTGCACGTGCTGGCAGACTGCGATGGTTATAATGCACCTAAGTGACGTCACCTTCCAGGATCACCATTGTCTATGTTGTGTGTCGTGGAACACTGAAGGGAATGTTATGCCCTATGTAGCTGGGCTTCTGTTGAATGACAGAGGAGTGGAGAACTGATTTGGGGCAGTGAACACCAGGGCTTACAGCCAGGAACCTGTCAGGGGTTGGCCTCTGGCCTTTGGACTGTCTTTTCCCTGTCCTTACCACAGAGGGACCAGGCTCACAGAGCTACTGGGCAGTTGAGCCCCTCAAGTGAGGACAGGAAAATGCTGACTCTAAGCAGGCAGATGGAAGGTTTCGTTCCTTTCTTGGCTTACCACTCCAGGCTGAGCACAGTCTGAGGCCCTTGGCTCTCACTCTTGCTCCGTAGAGCACAGCAGCCATCAGCAGCAGCCTAGGAATGGGCCACTGAATGAGGTTCAGGTAACTACTCGTGTGTCACCCGATGTGTACCTCTCATCTTTAGGCCACCTAAACCCTTCCATTCCTCAGTCCCCTTCTGCCTAAGTACCCCCACTTCAGTACAGCCACCCCAAAGTCAGAAGATGCCAAGAGACAGTTTACTGGGGAAGCCAGATCTCCTTCACAGGTTGCAGTCTGGCCTGTAGGGCTCTGCCGAAGCCCTGTGCTTCATCATGCCTTCAAGGGTCCTCTCCCTATATCCCAGCCATGCACCGAGGCAAGAGGAATGTGTACTTGGGGAAGGCCTGCCTTTGAGATTCTTCGCTGGCCACAGCCTCTCTCTCTCTCTCTGAGATCCATCTTGGTAACTGTTGTGGTCCCAGGCTGTTTGCCTGTATTAAGGCACATGATGTCTACAGAAGGATGATAGAGATTAGCAGGATTTGGGGGAAGCTATGGTTTGTAGAGACTGCAGGCTGTGGGTTGGGAGAGGCCCTCATGGTCCTGGTTGGTTGCTGCCTGGTTGGGGGACCACATGCCGGTCACCAGCTGTCCTTCTGCCTTCTGAAGGTAATAGAAAGAGTAAATGCAGCTGCATGCCTCAGAGGACAGCTGTGCAGAGCCACACAGATAGACAGGTCACCCCTCCTCCCTTCCCCTCTCCCTCCTGTCCTTCTCCTCCCTCCCCTTCTCTCTCCGCCTCCTCTTCCTCCTCCCCCTCCTCCTCCATCTTTTTCTGAGACAGGGTCTCAGTAGTAGCTCAGTCTAGCCTGGAACTTGCAATCCCCCTGCCTCCGCTCCTGAGTGTTGGGATTACAGGCATGTGCCACCGTGCCTACCTCTGCTTTCCTTTTATACAAGAGCACTTTGGGTATTTAAAGCATAAAAGAACTTTCACGCTCATCAGTTTCAAAATTCAGGCCTTTGTTATGTTTTAACAAGTGGACCCCTTGCCATAGCCCTTTTTTTCATTTTTGTTTTTAGAATTAAATGCACACCGGTAATATAAAGATACATCCTCACTGCGAACGATTCACGCACGACTTAAGAGGAAATGTGTGCACATAAAATAGTGTGCGTTCTGTTGTCTTTATACTTCCACCCGAGACTTTACTGCTATCCAAACATTTGCTTTAGGCCTTCCCAAGCCTTTCTGTGTGAATTTGTGCCCACCGGCAAGAGCCAACTCACCCATGTGATGTGCCAGCTGGGAACAAAAGAAACCTGAGCTACATTCACACGAAGTGGTCTAATGAGCCACCTACATCACACACACACACACACACACACACACACACACACACACACACACGGGTTGGGGGGCACTATGAGGAAATAACCACACAATGCCATAGCCCCAAACTCCTCTTTTTTTGCAGAAAGCGCTTTTGCAGCCCACGCGGGCCCAGTTCCCTCCTGGGCTGTGGCTCTGGCACGACCCCCAAGAAGGTCAGCTTGCTCTAAAAGGATATTAACTGGCCTATCCCTTTTATTGTGAGCCTAGCTTTAATATCAGCCCAGGAAAAGGTGAAAACAGAAAGAAAATGCCCCCAATTGCAAAGCATAATACAGAAGGTGCAGCTCCATGTGCCCAAATCCCAGGCTAGTCTAAGATGGCCCTGCTGCTGTGACCCCATCTGCACGGAGTAGGTGCTCAACTCACCAGGGGTGAAAGCTAAGGAACAGAGCAAGAGTGGCTCTTCAAAATAAATAAATAAGAGCTCCACCTGGGCAAAGTGACTCTATTTCTTTTTGGCACATTTTCGTCTCCAAGAAGCCAGTACAAGTGAATGTTACCAGGCAGTTCAGAGCTATGAGTGGGAGGAGTTTGGGGCTATGGCATTGTGTGGTTATTTCCTCATAGTGCCCCCCAACCCGTGTGTGTGTGTGTGTGTGTGTGTGTGTGTGTGTGTGTGTGTGTGTGATGTAGGTGGCTCATTAGACCACTTCGTGTGAATGTAGCTCAGGTTTCTTTTGTTCCCAGCTAGCACATCTACTTCACCTTTTGGTCTGCTGCCTCCTGGTGTCACCCCAGCTTCCAGGAGCCGGTGTTCCCACTGTGGATACCTCAGTCACCCACTGTCCCCGTGCCTAAGCAGCTTTGTTCCAGGCACTAGGCTTTCCAAAGCCCCTTCCCTTCCACTTCCTCAAGTTGTCTGAGTTGACTGACGTGTGATTTTGTCAAAAGAAAAGCTGAGTCTTCTTTACAGACTCCAGTTCGCTAACCTGGCAACCCAAATTCACCCCGGGGAAGGACTGATCTGGCATTTCAACACCAGAGGGCGCCAGTGGTTAAACTGTGCTGAGCAAGTTCGTTGCTTTTGGTCCAGGGTTGTTGGGTAGGACAGGAGAGGTGAATGTTGCTGAGGGGCGAGGGGTGGGAAACCAGGCAGAGCAGTGTTATGGCCTGGACTGGGTGATCCACCTGAGGATGCTCAGGCCTTCTTAGTGCTGTCTGGTCCAGACCAAAGGGTATGGTAGGCTTCTCTTCCTCCACCATCACCTCCACCACCACCTTGTCCCCACATTTCCTTCATCCTGGGACATCTGTTCAGCTGGAGGTTCTGTGCTCTGCCCACACCAGGCCAATGATCACGCTCTGTTGGGCAAGCAGGAGGCCCAGCTCCACCTGCTTTATTTCATTCTAGAAACAGTTTCTTTATTTTAATTGCTTTACGGACCTTAGATTTTTAGGGAAGTTTGAGTTTCAAAGCAAACCTGGGCAGAAGTGTAAAGGTTCCTCGTAGAGCCTTGTCCCCACACATGCATAGGCCCACGGAGAGTGCTCCACACAAGAATGATCCATTAGTTAAAACTAGTGAGCTTACACCAACATGCCAATAGCATGGAAAGTCCACAGTTTACATCAGGGCTTATGGTGGGCATCAGGAGATCTGTGAGACTGGACAAACATAACGTGACATGCATCCAACATGGTAGCGTAGGAGGCAAGAGAAGGGCATCATCCAACATGGTAGCGTAGGGGGCAAGAGAAGGGCATCATCCAACATGGTGGTGTGGGAGGCAAGAGAAGGGCATCACTGTCCTCTGGGTTCTGCCCACTCTCCCTTCCCGGTTGACTCTTGTGTTGCTGCTGTAGTTTTGCCTTTTGCAGAGTGCCATACGACTGGAGTGGTGCAGTGCAGCCTTTGAACTCCATGCTTTCATTTGGTAACATGTGTTTAATGTTCTTTCATGTTGTTCCATGGTTTGAAGTCTTTATTTTTTTGGGCCAGTCAGTAGTCGGGTGTCTGGATATACTAAAGGCTGTTTGTCCACCATTGGAAGCACCTCTCGAAGGCATACACATTTGGAAGATTAGAAGTAGCTGCCCAAAACACCCATGAGTGTAGGTGGATTTTTCTGTCCTGCCTGCCAGGTCCCAAATAACCACATGGAGACTTCTTATTAATTATGAAAGCTCAGCTGATAGCATAGGCTTATTTCTATCTATCTCTCATAACTTAAATCAACCCATTTCTATTAATTAACTTTCTGCCTCATGGCTTTATTACCTTTATTCTATACTGCCCATGCTGCTTCTTCTGAGTTCTGGTGTCTCCTAGAGATCCCTCCCTCTTTCTTCCCAGCATCCTCTGTGCCTGGAAAATTCTGCCTAGCTATTGGCTGGGCAGCTTTTTATTAAACCAATAAGAAGGCTCCTTGGCAAAGACCCATCTTTATAATGTATGAAAAGATTATTCTACAACACATGAACAGGTTTTTTTTATGTGAACACAAATTTTCAACTCATTTTGGTATAATGAGTGACAGTTGTGTCGTTGATAGATTATATGGTAAAACCCTGCTGAGCTGTCTAAATAACTGAAATGGCTATGCCATCCTCTCCCCACCCCTCAACTACTAATGAATGGGTGCTTTCATATCTCACATCTTCACCAGTATTTGATGTTGTCAGTGTTTTGGAATTTGTCCATTTTAATATTAATAGGATGGTGTAGTGGTATCTAATTGTGTGTGTGTGTGTGTGTGTGTGTGTGTGTGTGTGTTGCATGCACATGAGTATGTGGGTATGCATGCCTGTGCACACATGTGGGAGTGAAAAGTGAAAACAGGACTTCAGGCATCTTCTCTTATCACTTGCCACTGAGTTGCCTTGAGATAGGGTCTCTCTCTGAACTGGAAGCTCACCATTCTGTCTAAACAAGCTCTCGGAATCCAGTAGTCTCTGCCTGCTCCTCAGTGCTGAGTGTACTGGAAAATGCAGCCATGCCCAGATTTTTGCTTGGCAGCTAGGACTTGAACTCAGGTCTGCATGCTTAGAGAGAAAGTTCTCTTAGCCACTGAGCCATCTCCCCATCCCATCTGTGCTGCTAGTTTTATGTCAACTTGATACGTGGCAGAGTCATCAGAGAAGAGGGAGCTTCAATTGAGAAAATGCCTCCATCCGATCTGGCTAAAGGCAAGCCTGGAGGGCATTTTCTTAATTAGTGATTGATGTGGCAGGGCTCAGCCCGTTGTGGGTAAGGCCAGGCTGGGCTGGTGGTCCTGAGTTCTATAAGAAAGCAGGCTGAGCAAGCGATGAGGAGCAAGCCAGTAAGCAGTACTCCTCCATGGCCTCTGCATCAGTTTCCGCCTCCAGTTTCCTGCCCTACATGAGTTCCTATCCTGACTTCCTTCCATGATGAACTGTGATGTGGAAATGTAAGCCAAATAAACCCTTCCTGTCTGAGTTGCTTTGGTCATGGTGGGTTATCACAGTAATAGAAACCCTAACTAGGACACCGTCTAATTGAATTAGTGATTCCCTAATGATACGCAGCATATACAATATCCTCATACATTTGCTGTCTGAATATCTTGGGTGAAGTTTCTGCTCACATATTTTGCCCATTTTTTAATTGAGTTGTTGGGTTTTGGGTGTTGCCTATTTTGGACCCTAGTCCTTAATGAGATACATAATTTACAAATACGTTTCTCCAATCTGTGGCTTCTCTTCTCCTTCGCTTGATGGTGTCTTTTGTAGAGCAGAGGTCTTAGATTTTAATGAAGTCTAGATTACCACTAGTTTTTTGATAGATCAGGTCTTTGACATCATATCCAAAAAAAAAAAGTCCCTACCCAAGGCCGCCCAGATGCTCCTCCCCTTTTATTTTCTGAGAGCTGCATAGTTTTGCTTCTTCTATTTTGGCCTATGATCCATGTTGAGCTCACTCTTCTGAAGAGCATAAGCTCTGTGGCTGAGTGGAGGGTTTTATTTATTTATTTTGTTTTTGCATGTACATGTTATCTGTCCCAGCACCATTTGTGGAAAGAGCTATCTTTACTCCTTTATTTTGCCTTTGTTCCTTGGTCAACTATTGAATTGCTGTGTTTTTGTGGGCCCCTTTCTGGGTCTCAGTTCTGTTCTAATGACCACTTTCTTCGTTGGTTAATTCCATACTGATTATAATAGCTTTATAATAAACCTTAGAATTAGTATCTGTCCTCTGACTTTGTTCTTGGCCAGCATTAGGGTGACTACTCTGGGCTCTTTTGCCTGTCTAGAATCAGTTTGTTGGAAGTGCATCAAGTTTATAAGCCGAGTTCAGAAAAGCTGAGGTTACCTTTTCTATGGCTGTGATAAGACATCGTAACCAAGGCCACTGATGAAAGAATGCATTGAATTGGGCTCATGGTCGCAAAGGGTTAGAGTCCATGATGGCAGAGTGAAGACATGGTGGCAGAACAGCTGAGAGCTCACATTTTGATCCATTAACAGGAAGCAGAGGGAACACTGGGAATGTCTTTTCAAACCTCAAAGCCCACCCCCAGTGACACACCTTCTTCAACAAGGCCAATCCTTCCCAAACAGGTCCACTAACTGGAGACCCAAGTATTTAAAAGTGAGCCTAAGGGGGACACTCTCATCCACACCACCAATGATTCCAATCCATAAACATGGAATGAATCTCTAGAAATTTAATCTTTTTGGTTTTTTTAATCCTAATTTCATAGTTTTCCTCAGATGAACCTTACGTATTTTGCTAGATTTTCATATAAGTATTTCATTTGGGAGTGCTAGTTTTAAGTAGCAATGGTTTTAGTTTTAAAATCCATTTATTCATTGCTGGTATATAGAGAATTGATTGGCTTTTTTGTATTAACACTGTATCCTGAACCTTATTATAAACAATTAGTGGCTGAAGGAGCATTTTGTCTGCATCTCTCTCTCTTCCTTTCTTCCATTCTCCCTCCTCTTCCCTTTTGCCTTCTTCCTGCTCTCCTCACCTCTTTTCTTTTCTCTCTCCACCAGTTTCTAGTCTTTCATGTTTTCTACAGACACATTTGCATCTGTAGACAGGAGTTTGGTGTCCTCTCTTTGGCATGCATGCCTTTTGTGCCCTGTGTTTGTCCTCCTCTCTGTTAGGTAGAATCCAGAAGAATGTTGGCATGGATTAGAAAGAAGAGGTCTTGTTCCAGATGTTGGACCTGCTTTGCATACCTGGAATAATCCCATAAGATCATGGCATTTAATTCTGCTAGATGTAATTCATTGTTAGATTAATTTTGCTATTGTTTTGTCAAGGGTTATTGTCAATTATTTATTTACTTATTTATTTATCTATTTATTTATTTAAATTTTGAGAGTGTTTGCATGGAAGATCTTGCTTTGTACTTTTCCCACTGCCTTTTCTTGTTTTGCTATTAGGGATCCAAGATCTCCTCTGCCTCTGTTTTCTAAAAGAGACTTTGGAGAACTGGATTTTCTTCCTTCAAAAGGTCACTTCCTTGACCAGTGAGTCCATTTGGGCCCAGTGCTTTGATGGATCATGTGTTTCAGTCTACTAGTTTTCATTTCAAATATATTAAGGTTTGTGGGGGCTAGAGGTGTAGCTCAGTGACAGAGCACTTGCCTATAATGCAAAGAGCCCAACAACAACAATTATGTTTTTTCCTTCTCTCTTCCCTCCTCCCTGGAGAGAGGCTCAAGGATTTTCTACAAGAAGCCACTTTTTCTCAGTTGACTTTGCATTTTCAATTCAATTGATTTTCATCTAATTTTTATCTTCTCCTTAGTCTAGATTTTATTTGTATTTTTTTCTAGTTTCTTAAACAAAAGCTTAGATGACTGGTTTTAGGGTCTTTTTCTTTTTTAATACATACGCAGTTGGTGCTATTAATTTCCCTGTAAACACTGCTTTGGCTGCATCTCATTAATTCTGAGCTGTACTTTCCACTTCAATCAGTTCTCTCTTGGGAGTCTTCCTCATTAGTTGACAGAGTGTTGCTTGTGATTCTCCAGTTCTCTTTCTGTAACTGACTTCTGGTTCCACTCCACTGTGGTCTAAAATCAGACATTGTATAAATGCTATAGAGATTTTTGGAATAAAATTTAAAAGTATACCTTAACCATCCTGCAATGTGAACCCTGATGATTTAGAGCTCATGCTCTGACCAAGATTGCCCCCAGTCCAACCCAGTATTGTGTTTTCTTGATGGTTTTACTCCCTTAGAATTTCAGCTTCTGTATAGAAGTCAGGGACCTCTCATTTTCCTCCACAGCAAGGTAACAGTCTGTGTGTACTGCTCTGATGACACAGTTCCTCTCTTATTGACATTTTAGTTGTGAGCCTAGCCTTTAATGGCAGAGCCATCTCTCTGGCCTGCTTTCCCATTTTTTTTGGGGGGGTGGTTCAAGACAGGGTTTCTCTGTGTAGTTTTGGTGCCTTTCCTGGAACTCGCTTTGGAGACCAGGCTGGCCTCGAACTCACAGAGATCCACCTGCCTCTGCCTTCTGAGTGCTGGGATTAAAGGCGTACGCCGCCACCACTGCCCAGCTGCTTTCCCGTTCTGAAGGTTGTAAGTTTGTTGTGATGCTCACCCTTGTCCTGGACCTCATTCATCCAACTATGGTGGAGAATTCCTGGCAGAAGCCCTGATTTTTGTTGTACAGCTGTTTCAGGTTCTTGACATGGTAGTGCAGAGACAGGTAATTTAGCAGGAACAGGGTAACAGATGGACGATGATCCCAACTTCCATGGCTCCAAGCTCCAGTGGCCTGGAGCTCGAGCCACCACTTCAACTCTAGCCTCAGACCCATTGTAGGCATGGTCTAGCCCTGGCCCTAAAGCCTGCTGTCCATCTGGCAGTGCTGGACCATTCCTGACTTCACTGGCCTGGCATACAGCATGCTTGCAGTCCCAGAGCTGGAGTATAGTGATGAACGTCTCTGACTAGCTACCTCCCAGGCCGGAGCTCCTGGACCCAACTGCAACCACATATAACCTCTTCTGCTGGTCTGTTGCATGCCGGGATGCAGAGTCACATCTTCCAAAAACAGTTTGCTTTAAGGCATTTTATGGTCCAGCATGTGGTGTGTAAACTGAACACTCATGTGTGCTTGAAGAGTATGTGTCTTTCTGATGGGTGAAATAGTCAATAGAATCAATTATATCCAGGTGATTTGGTGTCTTTGCAGCATTCAGCTATGTCCTTGATGCGATTCTGTCTTCAAGCCTGCTCCTCTCTGGAAGCAGAGTATTAAAGTCTCCACAGCTAATAGCAAGAGCATCAATTTTTCATTTCATTTACTGACTCTATTTTGCTGTTTTCTTGCCAGGTGCATACATATTAGGGATTCTATCTACTTGGTGAACTGACTCATTGAGTCACTGTGCACTGCCCCTCATTTACTACAACGGCTTTCCTTGTTCCAAAAAAAATGTCTGTATCTGAAGTTAATGCACTGTGGTACAAGGAAGCATATCTGCTCCAAATCCCTCCTGGAAATGGCAGGAGATATGACCAAGAGCCCGCATGGATGCTAGGAACTGCAGATAGTGCTAGACTCTCTATATGCTGTGTTCTTCCTATAGTAATCCTATGACAGAGTTCCGTGTATAAATTAGGCACAATAAAGGTTAATAACAATGACCAGTAGTAGAACAGAACCCTTGTCACAGTGAGCTGTCAAGTGCCAGCGTCACTTCCTTTACGGTTTGGGGGCATCGTTGGGTAAAATAAGCGCTGTCATACCCTGTGCGATAGTTTGGATTTTAAACATCTCCCCAAGGCCCATGTGTCAGACTTGGGCCACAGTTTTGTCTGGGAGGTAGAGGGAACCTTTAGGAGACATGTCTTCTTAAACTGCTCCCCCCCCCCTCCCTCCCTCCAAGATGGAACCAGCGCTCTATGCATAGGTTAGTAAGTAACCATTCTACCACTGAGCTGTGCCCTCAGCTTCTCTTAAAGCTTATTAGCCATAGTTCTCTGGTTTGATAATTCCAATATCCTTGCCATGTCAAGAGTCTAGATCTGTTGTTCCATCTCTTCCAACTATTTTACATGTTTTATTATGTCTTATAATTTTTTCTTGATAACCAGTTATATCCTCGGTCAAAGGAGAGGCAGCAAATGCTTCATGATGTAGTGTCTTATAGACAGCTGGTACCTGTAGAGTGTGAACCCCCACTGCTCCCAGGCTCCTCTGACCTCAGAAGAATGGCTAGAGTGGTCTGGACTTAATGTTTCCCCAAGGTTAATAAGGATCAGATAAAACCCAGCAATAAAGCTCAAACAAGATGTTTCTTCTCCCGGCAGGCCTGGGTAAGACAAGCAGAAATGATCTGGCCTGCTTCAGGCTTGTTTGTTTGCCTCTGGCCTTGTTGGAAGTTGGCTGAGTGTCTCCTATGATTACCAGGGAGCTCCCTGGATCATGTGACCCATAACAGAGCAGTGTGGAGACCACATATGTGGCATCCATTTGGGCCTAGAATCGAGCTTAGGTCAGTGAAAACAAGTTGGCTCTTATAGAGGCGGTATCCTATTCCCCTGAAGGAAATGTAAATGTGACCTCTGCTTGCTCTTATTTCATGTATGTAGGAAAAAGGGGGCAGGGCAACTAGAAACATCTTCCAGACATTCTCTGCAAGGTGGCTGATGGGTGACTGTAGTTCTCTGTATTGGGATGGGGGATGGTTTTTTATTTATCTCTTTTTATTTTTCTTCATTTTCCAACCGCTGCGAAATGAACATGCATCCCATTTGGTGATGGTCATTGGGTGAGGGTCCCATTTTAGGCATGAGTATTAGATGTCTGTCCTTCCTTTCCCCTCACAGTCTGCAAAATGAATGTTCACCGTCGATGTGAGAGCAACGTGGCTCCCAACTGCGGGGTGGATGCCAGAGGGATTGCCAAAGTGCTGGCTGACCTCGGCGTTACTCCAGACAAAATCACCAACAGCGGCCAGAGGAGGAAAAAGGTAGGGATCACTGTTTCTGGAGCTTTCTCTGGGCCTGCTTCTGAGAGTATTCTAGAAGGAGGGTGAGAGATTCCTAAGTTTAGTCTTCTTACTGAAATAATCACAATAGCATGTGTTTGTGGACAAAAATAAAGAGGCCAGGTAACATGGAAGTCTCATTGTGCCTCCCAGTGGGAAGAAGAGGGCGACAGAGCAAGCCTTAAGAGTTAGGTACAGGTTAGGGGAGCTTGGCGGTAATTTGGTTTTCTTCATGTCCATGAAACCCTGGGTTCAATTCTCAGTAACACAACGGAATAAAAAGTTCACCAGAGAAAACAAGCTTTGAGCTGAGGACCTTGAAGTCCCTTCTAGAAAAAAGCATGACACTGTAGACCAGCAGTTCTCAACTTCCCCGGTGCTGCGACCTTTTAATACATTCCTTGTGTTGTGGTGACCCCCCCCCACCATAAAATTATTTTCAGTGCTACTTTATAATTGTAACGTTGCTATTGTTGTGAATCGGAATGTAAATATCTGTGTTTTCTAATGGTCTTAGGAGACCCCTGTGAAAGGGTTGTTTGATGCCCCCCTCCCACCCCACCCAGGGCCATTTCCTTCAGACAGCAAGCCATGGTTTGTGCCCAGCTCTTCCACTGAGCTGACTGGGAAATACTTAAGGACACCTGGCCTTGCCTTAGCCACCAAAGCCCTGTATATCCATATGGCATTCCACGTGTCACTTGGAATAGTTGCATGTTCTACTGTGTTGTTTTGGCAAATCAGGGCCTGTGGATGTAAACAGAGCTAAAGGCATCTCTATAGTGGGCTCTGCTTCAGCAATGACGCCTGGCCTAGAAAATCTAAGAGCCTTTGGAAAATAGGTTCTAAGAGAAGCAGAGCCACGGTATCCAGTCGATGCTGGTGTGGGTGGGTAGGGTGTGGCCCCAGCTGCCAGGTGTTGAACGTCTCCAAGTCCTTTTCTAGAAGAGTAAGTCTTTCTGTAGGGGCCTCACACCCTTCACTCCTGTGTTCTCTCTACACGGGGCCTGAAGTACCTTCCAAGGAGTCTACACTCCCCGCTCTTCTTGTTGTCAAACCTGCCCGTGTCTTTTCCCTGGTTCCCCCAGAAGAGCCTGTTCCCACTGATGAGAGGGACCAGATAACTTTCATCTTTTTAACGATCTCTTCCCAACAAGCAAAGCTGTTTTGCAAACCCTGCAAACGCTATCCTGTCCCTGTTAACCGTGAGGCTTTCTATACTGGGAGACTTCTTTAGGTTCTATGAGTTGTCCTGGGAAAAACAAAATAAGACTTTGTTTGGTGCCCCAAGGCACTGGATTTGCAAAGCAAAGTAACACTAGCCAACAATACCAGGGCCTCCTGAAGAGGCAGGCTGAGAAGGGACTGTGGTGCCAATGCCCCGTTGATGAGCACCAGAGAGACGTCAGGAGATTGGCTTTCCCCTGCTGGAAGTATGGCTGTCTTCCACTCTCAGGAGAGGTTTAAAGGGAAATGCTGTGCCCTGTTCTTTCCTGCATTCACACAGACTGTGGGGGTGACAAGGTGCCGTCTACTGCCTTGCATTTTCAGACTTGAGTTCATGGACTCCTTCCTGATGAAAAGGGCCAGCATGGAAAAATGTAGGATCGGGCAGAGAAAAGGCCAAGGGACTGTCCTCCAGCTATAGTCACTGCAGTGACAGTCCTGATACAAAGCTGAAGGAGCCAACTGGTAATTTAAGATGTATGACGGATAAGGGAGATGTATTCTTGCAGGAGTCTCAGACCTTTTGCTAAAAAAGATCCTCGGGAAGACCAAGAGAAGAGCGATCAGAGCCCCCCCCCCCCCCCCCGTGATCTCCAAGTCCAGACTGGCACTTAAGTTGGACATGCCAGCGCTATTCCAGGAAACAAATGTCACCGGTTACCTTCCACTAAAACGTGCCCACAGGCTTGACGACACCTGAGAGGATTTACACTGAGCATCCGTCATGTGTATTACTTCATGCCGACCACTAGGGGCAGTGAGAGTACTGGAAAGTCTGTCTGAGTAGAGAACCCTATACACACACACACACACACACAGTCTGCACCTCAGATGCTGTTATTGACATCATGGTGAATAAGATCGCGAATAAACATCAAACATGTGGTGGAGCCAGTCAGTGTCCCACTGCATTGGTGAGGGAACTTGAGTTGTATAGATAGTTGTGAGGGTAGGGATGGGGAGAGGGGTGCGGGTGGGGGGTTGTAACAGAAAGAATGGAGCAGGGCTTTGCTTTAAAAAGTCACCTGTCTTTGGAGAGGATAAATATCGAGACAGTAGAAATCTTTCATGTTTTGCTTTCCCTTGAATTGGCCCAGGAAACCTTAAGCACCTGCTCTCAGTTTGATGGATGTTGCTGCGCGCCTCTTGACGGTTCTCTGTATCACCGGTGCCTTGATGCGTTTGACATCACCAGCCTCCTTTCTGATGACTCTCCCATCTTCTGCCCTTTCTAGCTCGTTGCTGGTGCTGAATCGCCACAGCCGGCTTCTGGAAACTCTCCGTCTGCGGATGATCGATCCAAGTCAGCGCCCACCTCCCCTTGTGACCAGGGTGAGACTCTCAGATTTGCCCTTTATTTACCTCTTGTCTCTGTGGCCTGTTAATCAACACAGCCAGCGGCCTACGAGGTCCGCGCACATTGCTTCCATGTTGATATGACAGTTGCTCTTGCATGCTACAGGCTTTCTTGAGGGCACTAGCTGGAAGTGCTGGTCACCGCTGTTCCCTCCAGCCTAGGATTAGAGGGAGGCATGTGTAATGATACGGTGTGTTACTCCCTCACTTCTCTACCTGGTTTCAAGTGTAGAGAGGAAGAGAAGTCTCGCTCCTTTGTCTATTGCTCTGGCCTTCTCTCTGGACCTAGATGTGTTCCCTATACTTGCTTCGCAATCCTTCCCTTAACTCTACTCATGGTACCCCAAGACTTGAGATCATGCTGAGTTATGGGGGAATGTCTCTTCTCCCATTCTTTGGATGAACAAATGGGAATGGGAAGATGAAATCTGAGAAGCAGGGAGGAGTGAGCACTAGGCCTGACTTTACTCTGGGTACACTCTGGATGTCTTTCCTTCTGACTAAATGTGCTTTAGACAGTAAGTTCTGCGGGCATAATGAACATAGGAATAAGTTTACGGGCTCTGAGAGGTGAGAACTAAGCAAGGACTCCTGTCTGACTCCTCCCCTCCTGGTGACAGATGGGTCCCCAAACATCCCAGGAAAGAGCTACATGGACCTGCAGAGCAGGAATGACCTCACAGCATGGTGGTCCTCAGTTTTCTATAGCCCTTCTTCTGATCTTGTTTCTACTATTTCAGTCACACCAGCTCTATCCTGATGCTCAGCCTAGGTAACTGGCTGGGAGGTGGAAAGTCGGGGTTGAAAATGCCTGTCCTGAGGTCAAGAGCTAAGCTGTCAGCCAGGCCAGGCCAGTGCCTCTCCTTATGCCATGAAATCCTCCCTGGAGGTCATTATTGTGGCAGGAGAGAGCAGAACAGCTTCAGTGGCCATTTGCCAGTCTTGAGACTATAGAATAATCGACCTCAGCTCACCTTCCTGTGCCTTTGACTGGCTTTCTGTGTCTTTATTTCATTCCAAAAGAGATTTCACCCATCCCTAAGTAACCAGCTTTCAGAGTCTGTCCTGGGCCAGTGAGGCATATGCAGTTTTCCCCTTTTCATATTGAAATGTCCTGGAACTTCAAAGATACAGGGTCCTACATTAAAAGGATCCAAGTAGAGTGAACCACCCATGGTCACACTCACCCATGGTCACACTCACCCATGGTTTCCAGGCCTGTCTCTTACCTTCTGCTGTGTTTCTGCACCTCCTGGGCCTTTATTCAGACAGATGTACCAGGCCAGGCAGGTACCATGTTTCCCAGCCCGATATGAGAACTAATGGATGGGAAACGTTCTTAGTAATACAGCTACCACCAAACAGAGCTGAGTCAGGCAGGTGCTGTCTCTCCTCCATTGTAAGACATTTTCCTCAAGCTTGGTGTGGGGGGGGGTGTCTTAGGTCATCTGGGTTCTGCCTTTCAAGATGCTCTTAGCAACTGAGGCCCGATGCGACAAAAAGTCATACTTTGGAGTAGAGAGGTAGGTAGGTAGGCAGCTGCTAAAGTCTGTCATGATGGGGTTATCTGTAGACCTGGATGGTGTCCTTTCCACCCCAGTATGAGTTCACTCCAGATCCCCTGCACGGGCCCTTGTGACGAAAGTCCTTCTGGACAGGAGGCAAAGAGCTTCCTACCCAGAGGTGCTGCTCACTCATCTGTCTTCATCCCAAGGGATAAACACTCTGCTCCCGTCTGTAACCCCTGTTACTCATGAGAATCTTTTGCGATAGTGTCATGTCAAGATCCCGGTTCTGCACAGATGAGTGCTTGCTTTGGTGAATGAATGTCTAACTATAATAGGCCTTCTTCAAACAGAAAAGGTCAAAGGGCCTCCCAACACTGTCATCCCCAGGTAATTTAGGTCGCATACTCCAGAAGGCTGCAAGACCATCTCATAGTTATGAAAATGGACTGTAGAATTCCTCCCCATCAAAGATAAATTGGTGACATGTCATGGTGGGAAGCTATTCTTTTGTTAATGATAAGCCTGTGGCTCACTCTATGAGGTAGCTTTGTGTGGGATAAGTACTCAGAGTAAAGCCAGCATCAAGGCCAAGTAAAGACCTTTAGAAGACAAAGGCTTCCTAGTCCCTGTGAGTGAATGATTCTGTCACCAGTGATGACTGTGAGCATGGCTTCTAAGTGTTTGTTCTAATCTTCAAAGGGAACTTGAAGGGAAGGGAGCCTGTCGCCTCTGAGTCTGCAGAGTTCCGGGGAAGACATGAATTTTCACCACACCTCGAATCATGGTCAAGGTTGCTAGGAGGCCTTCAGAGGCCTTTGGTGGCAGTGAACCCTGCCAGTTCAGGAACTATGTCTTCCTCCCTCCTCACTACAGACTGATGTCTTGTTGTACATTAGGCACCAAAGGAAGTGTGTTAGACAGATAAAGCAGCCTACAGAAGGATGTCCCTGGACCTGCTGCTATGAACAGCTGAGGAGGGCAGAGAGCTCATGGATTCTGAATATTGAGTCTTAAGGTAAAGGATGCATGAGGGGCTTTCTCATCTAGCATCTTTTTCCTCTTGGCCCTAGAACTAAAAGAACTTGAAAACAACATCCGGAAGGCCTTGTCATTTGACAACCGAGGAGAGGAACACAGAGCATCATCATCTACCGATGGCCAGCTGGCAAGCTCCGGCGAGAACGGTGAAGTCCGGCAAGGCCAGGCCAAGCGCTTGGGCCTGGATGAGTTCAACTTCATCAAGGTGTTGGGCAAAGGAAGCTTTGGCAAGGTCAGTGGCACACATGTGTAGTTTTGCTGGTTTCCTTTGGGCAGTCTGGCCTGTTCTGGTCACCTTTCCCTTCCTTAGGGAGTGAAAATGGACAAATGCCTGGCTGATGAGGGTCCCAGTTCTGCTCTTCAGTTGGTTGTGGGAATTCAGTTGTTCTCCTTTGTCCAATGGGGAGAGGTGTGGAGTGGGGGAGCGAGCACACTGTCAATCAATCCCCTCTGCAGGTTTCTTCCTTGTGCAGAGAGCCATCTGAAATTCTGCTCTCTCAGGAGGAAGTCTGTGAGCATGCATGAACTCTGAGCCCCTGTCCTCCGTGAACTTCAGATTCAGAGCAAACCTTACCACGTAGGACTTGGGAAGCTGAGTGTCCTTTAGCTGATTTTCCTGGTGCTTACTAAACGTCCTGCTCTTCCTCTCTGTGACAGAAGAGCTGGATAATCCTGTAATGGGTCTGGGGCCCCTGTCCTTGAGGACATTTTCCCCCTGCTCTTGACTGCATCAAACACTTGGTGGAGGCTGCGCCCTTCAGTGTGCTCAGCGATGGGTTTGAGGAGATGCAAAGATTTGATTTTAGAGAGACAAAAAGACAAAGAGCCCAGGAAACTGGGGGAGCATGTCAGACTTCTGTCTGCCCCTTTGTCCTCCTTCTTCAAACTGTGCCTTGGGGTTCATGGGAATTGCCTTTTGGGCACCTCATGAAACAGAGACCCTATTTGGGTTCCAAGCAGCTCTAGGAGTTATGTGCTCTCGTATGTCCTGGGCTCTGGGAAGCTGTGCCCATGAGTCAGTCTGCTGGCTGAGCTGAAGGCCTAGTCCACCATTCCAGAGCAGTTCTGAGGGAAGGCTCTGTGAAGCCCCCAGGCACAGGGCCTGCTGCTCTGCAGGCCCTCACCTGCCCCTATCTGTCCTGAGATCACCTGGCAGGGAGGTAACTGGAATTGACTCAGAGGGTAACTGCTGAAGCAAATTACATTCTTTAAAAATAGCTAAATAAAAAAACAGACCCCAGGCCTCTGGTTTAGGCACGACTCTGGCTTAGGCTTTGAGCAGGGCTGGGTTTGAGTTTGAGCAAGATTCTAGGGAAAGGAGCATGCTCAGAGCTTCCCACTTAGTGACGTAGGTGGAATAGGAGTTCTGAGCACTTAGCTAGTAGTTTCTTAGGCAAACTCACAGCCATTACAGTAAGGTTTGAGTCAGTTTTACAGGCTGTATTTCGTGGGTGACAGAATCTTCAACCTCTCCAGTTCCTTGGGTTGTGGTCATTTCCCTTCGACAACAATACTGGAATAGTACACTTCAGAGTCATCCAAAAGGGGAAAAGACCCATGACTGGGGAGGTAAATGAAAGTACCCACTGATAGGCAAATGTCAAGAACATAGACCTGGCCATCAGCTGTCAGGGGAAGAAATTGTGTTTTCACTTGCAGAGCTGTGGAAAGTCACCATAATGGCAAATACAGGGTGTAGATGTAATTCTAAACGGTCTTATTAAATAAGAAACACAGAGCCAAATGCAGAATTAAAAGCCCAGAGATCAAGCAGTAGCCAAGAGCTGAGACCTCCTTATCTTACCACTCGTTGCTGTCCTTCCCCTGAGAGAGAGACCTTCTTCCTGTGTCCTGTCTTTTTATTGCCTTTCTCTTCTGCCTTCTCATTGGTTCTAAACCCAACCACATGGCTTCCTCATCACTGCCTATCTATACAGACCTCCAGATCTCTATGGTTGGTACTGGGATTAAAGGCGTGTGTCACCATGCTGGCTGTGTCCTTGAACACACAGAGATTCTGCCTGCCATGTGATTGGATTAAGGGCGTGTGCTACACACTACCAGACTTCTGCTTAATGGCTTGCTCTTAGCTCTGATCTCCAGGCAACTTTATTAACATACAAATAAAATCACATTTCAGTACAAATAAAATATCACCATAACAGGGCACATTTAAGCACACAAATGTTCAGGAACAAAACTTAGACTGCCATGAAGGAGGCATGGAGGCCTGTGCAGAAAGCTAGAGGTTTGTCTTTATGTATTATATATGTACCGACTTAGGAGAAATAACACAAGCCAGCGAGTAACTAAGCAGAAGAGAAAAGCAATTCTCTCCCAAAGCAACTCAATTAGAAAATAAATATTCCAGAAAGTTCAGCTGCAAGTTGAAAACAGAATCAAGATTATATCTCCCACTTGTTAAGTAAGAGAAAGCAAACAAACAAAAAAAGTTGTAAGTGAATGTGGCCTGTGCTCATACTAAATCTATGCTACACACTAAAATGATATACTGTGTGTATGAGCACAGCCCCCTTGAAAGTCAGGAAATGTGTTAAATGTTTAATGAGAATTTCTATTTCAAGGATATAAGGCCAAGGAAAAATTTAAATTGTGTCCAAAAGCACTCAGTGCAACTTATATAGAAGTTAATTTGGTATAAACTTAAATTTCCAATAGGAGGGAGATATTGGAATAAATTATAGTGTTTTTACTTTTTCAGCAATCATGATAATGATAGTGACCTTATAGGAAAATACATAGAAAATATTGCTTCTTCTGAAAGCCCTGTATTCGTGTGTAGCATGGTAGGGTACACCTATAATATCAACACTTGGGAGACTGAAGCAGAAGTGTCATGAGTTCAAGACCAGCCCAGGCTATATAGTGTGAACTGTCAGAAGAAAGGAAGAAATTGAAAAAAAAAATAAAAAGTGAGAGGAGAGGGATAGAGGGGAGAAACAGATACATTTGTTCTCTGGTAATTACAGCATCACTAATGTAGATGAAGATATGAATAATGATGTAACCTGAGCACCGTACCAGAGATTAAAAAGAAGAAAAGAAAAACTTTAGTAGCTGAATTAGGCAGGGTGGATTCCCTAAACATTTCAAACGTTAATTTCCTAAACATCCTCATTCAAAATGAAAGGAAAAAACGCAAGCAGCATGTAGGCATTTGACATTGTTTGAGTCCGTGTGTGCGTAGACTGACCAGATGGTTAAAACTGATTGCAGGTCATGCTGGCGGAACTCAAGGGCAAAGATGAAGTGTACGCTGTGAAGGTCTTAAAGAAGGACGTCATCCTCCAGGATGACGACGTGGACTGCACGATGACGGAGAAGAGGATTTTGGCTCTGGCACGCAAACACCCTTACCTAACCCAACTCTACTGCTGCTTCCAGACCAAGGTATGCTTGCGAAGGGGGCTGATCTCGGGTCGTACTGTGGAGCGTAACACATAGTCTCTCGACCTTGTCAGATACCGACTTTTGACCATCTACGTGCTTCTCTGTAAGGCAGAGTAGATTTTATCTTTGTGGAAATAGGGACACGTTTGGATGTGGTCCTCTTTGAGAGTGCCCTTGTACAGGGATGAGCAGAGCAATGATGCACTTTGCAAACTGTAGCTACACAAAGCCAAATAGTGGTGTATACTCTGCTCCGGCTCCTCTTAACTTTTTATCAACAGTCAAATCACTTCTAGGTTGTTTTCAGCTCAAAAGAAAATGAGCAAAAGCTACCCTAATCCTTCTAACTTGTGTGGTGTCATAAGAGATGCAAAATCTAAACATGCTTGGAACTCCACAGTGAAATGCAAGCGTTTTGAAATTTACGGCATAGGTGCCTGACCACCAGCAGGTGGCGGTAAAGGGACAAGGATCTGTAAGCGCATCCTTGGAGGTCCCCTCATCTGATGTGGTATTATTCTTAGAGAGGGGAAAAGCACATTTTCTTCATAAAATTCTTACTTTATTTTTCTTTGGGGGGGGCAATGTGTGGGAGAAAGTCTTCTAGGATGCATTATGGATCTGTAGTGTTTGTCTTTAGAAGACAAAGACAGCTTGAA
>CABHPQ010166647.1:0-22421 GCA_902168405.1 Peromyscus aztecus
AGACACCACATTTCCCTCCGTGTAGCAGTACAACTGGGACCTCCTGTGAGGAGAACGGTGCAAAGCCATGGCTAGAAACTCTACCAGCGAGTTTCTTCACTGCCTTCTGAAGACATAGGCGTGGTGGTATCTGTTCACCTTAAAGAGGGTTCTAGAAATATAAATTTGGGGGTCAGGGGAACCGGCGGACCTCCAACCCTGTGAGGAAGAAAAGTTATGGGGGAGTGAGCTTGATGGTATGCTGTTGCCTGCAGAAGAATCCAAAGGTCCCTAAGGACGATCTTTGGAGTCTAGAGTTCAGCTCCTTGGGTGTCCCCATCTTCTGCAATTAGAAAATTCTGCCTAAGCAAGGCAAAACTGGCTACATCAAGGGACTGGGGTGTCAGTGCACCCCTGGGGCCATAGGCACTACAACCGCCCCTCCAAAGGTGCCGGGGGCCGGAGGAGCAAAGCACAGTCTGCAGCTCCAGGCTCTCCAATCCCCTCAGCTGTGGTAGTCAAGCAGCAACCTGGAGCTTAAGACCAGGGATGGACGATGTGTAGGCGCCAGCGCCACCTGGTGGCACAGCAGCCACACGGCCGGCCCTGTCACAGAACAGAGCATTTGACATCAAAAGCAGTCACTCATAGAAAGGGCCTAACATCTCTCTTCTGCTGGGGTTCGGTCTGTGAGGTAGTCACATTTCTGAAAGGTAGCCACCACCCATGAAATTCCAGATGCAAGGGAAGACTTTGGGTTTTCAGCGGCCATTAGTTCAAAGTGAGCAACAGACACTGGGATACAATTAGAAAATACAGTCCACTCTTAGCTCCAGGCCCGGCCCAGGAGGCACTTAGGAAGATGTGCAAGGGGGATGTCGAGAAGTTTCCGTAGTTAAGAGCACTTGGTGCTCTTTCAAAGGACCAGTTCAGTTCCCGTCACTTACAGCAAGCAGCTCACAAATGCGTGGAAAGAGAGACAGACAGACAGACATAGACACACACACAATAACTGACATTGGGTAGTTTCAGAGTGACAGAGCAATGCTGAGCATACCACAGGCATCGCCTCCATGTACACACACACACACACACACACACACACAGACACACAATTTAGAGAAAGAAAGAAGAAAAAGAAAGAAAGAGGGGGAGAGAGAAGGAAGGAAGGAAGGAAGGAAGGAAGGAAGGAAGGAAGGAAGGAAGGAAGGAAGGAAGGAAGGAAGGAAGGAAGGAAGGAAGGAGAAAAAATCTTGAAAGCAAGCAAAGAGGATCATCTGGGCTAAGCATCCATCTGCAAGGTTTCCTGAATGTACCTAAAAGGCTGGGAGACAGGACAGGACGAGTACCCTCGCCTCCCCTTGGCCACTCTGAAGCTGTCCAAATTTCTTGCATTCGTTCATCAATTTCCCACCCGCTGCACCATGCTGTGTGTTAGGAAGTCGTCCTCTAGCAGGGAGCACAGGGAGGCTGAGCAGGAAGTGCACAGGGAAAGAGGAGAGATCTGTGGGCAGTTGGACAGCGCCCCTCGCCCCTCAGGAGGCAGTGCTAAAGCAGACCAGGGAGAAGCCCTGTAGGCTTCGGAGTGAGTGTTCCGAGCAGACTGCACATGTGCAGGGGCCTGGGACTGAAGGGTAGCTTTGAAGAAATTCGGGATGCCCGTGATGCTGGAACCCCGGGCCTGGGAAAGGGACTGAGCAGCCCATAGGCGAATAAAGTCATTAGCTCCAGACTGGGGGTCTGCAGTCTTCCATAGGACATGGCTTTGGCTCTGAGAGGGTCACTGTGAAGGTGTCCAGAAGGAACTGGAGTGAGTTTGCTCATATTCTGTGCTGGTGTATGACCTGTGGCTGTCGAGCATCCTGGTTTGTGGGGACTCGGGTTTGGGGGACATGGGATGCTCAGGGCTAAGCGTGGAGTAGTCCTGGGCCACCAGGACACGTGGATCATGGTGTGAGTGAGTGGGAGGAGAGGCAGATGAACGTGATTCCAGGAAGCCCTGAGGTCTCTCCTAGGGTGTATCACAGGAGGTGACAGGTTCTTCCTAGCTGCAGATCCAGAGTAGCCCTACTGTCTCAGTGACCTCCAGCCAGAGGGGAAGAGACTGCATGTTGGGGTGGGGGGTGACCATGAGGGGAACCACAGGCTGTGAGTTACACAATGAAAGCAACCAGGTGAGCCCTGTAGGACAGGGAAGTTCCCCTGAGTTTTCTTAAGCCTTCTTCAGGTATCACCAGTGCCAAAGAACCTCTCTCGCCTTTCCCTGGTCTGCCTAACAAACTCCAGTTCATTCTTCAAAGCCCAGCCCATCTTTTGTAAGAACTCCCTTACGTCACTGTCACCTCGTGAGTCCCCCCCTTCTTGTCCCCTCACACTTAGAGGCGTCTCTGAAGTTTCCGAATGCACCCTCTGCTTACTGTGTGGGTCCTGTCCTGGGACTGCCTGGTGTGGGGGACAAGCCAGATTTAACATGCAAGCTATGGCTCCAGGAGTGAAGATGGGTGAGACCCGAGGAGCCTCTCCCCAGAGAGAAGCAGGACTGGAGAAGGCTGCCACCCTAACACCCTCTTGACCTCAAGTGGGACAGGAATGCCTGGCCTTCAGGAGCTGTGGGGCAGTCCGTCTGAGGGCACAGGGATCACGGGCTGACAACCCAGCATCAGCCCAGCCGTGGGGTGGGGGGCAGTGCAGGCAGCTCCCTCCCCTTCCTGTCTTCGCTCAGTGTCTCCCCTCACCCCAACCCTTTTGTTTGTTATTCTTATTTCATATTCGATAATGACCACAAGTCATATAGAGAAAATTATACTATAAAGGTAATTTAACAAAAAGAAAAAGCATTCACTTCATTTAAAAGACCTTACACACACACACACACACCTTCTTCATTGTCCTTTGATTAAATAAAAAGTCTACAGGAAACAATCTGGGGCAGTAAATTTAAACTAAGCTAAGCATAGAGCATGTATCTTGGAACTTTAAGAAAAATGTTTTTAATCAAAAAGCAATAGCAGAGAACCCAAACCAATGTCTGCAAAAGAAAAAAAGGGGGATAATGAAGGGCCTTGTGGCTTACATAACCAAAACATGGCAGCAGGAAGGTATATTCGTCAGTCAGCTTTCCGCTGCTGTGACAAAACGCCTGAGGAAGTCACCCCAAGTGGGAAGAAGTGCATGTGGATTCAGGGTTTCTGAGGCTTCAGTCCACGGTTACTCAGCCTCGATGCTTTAGGCCTGAGGTGAGGTAGAAAAATAACAGTTCGTTGAGATTTCATGTGCTTTCATGTGTGTGCATTGGCTATCCAGGTGGTTTGGTTATTTTAAAGTGAATTATTATTTTTAAGTGTGTGTATGTGTGTCTGTGTGTATGTGTGTGTCTGTGGGTATGTGCACATGAGTGCAGCTGCCCATGGAGGCCAGAAGAGGGCATTAGATCCCCTGAAGCTGGGGTCACAGGCAGTTGTGATCCACCAGACATGGGTACTAGGAACTGAACTCAGGTCCTCTGGAACAGCAGCCAGTGTTGAGCCATCTCCCCAGTCCCAGAGAATTAATTTTTTAGTTGTGAGCATTCTGCATATGTCTGAGAAACTATACCCTTAGCTGATAGATAATTTCAACAATTTTCTCCATTCCCTGATGTTTTTCCACTTTCTTCATACTGACCTTTAATGCATAGACCTTTATTTTGATGAGGTCATATCTTGCATCTACGTGTGGTGTCATAGCAAGGCACCATCACAACCCCAGTCATGATGGCTGATTGCTATGTTTTCTTCTGAGTTTTACGTCTTCAGCTCTCACGCAGCGATGCCTTTTTATATAGGGTAAGATAGGGGGTGATTGTTTATTTTTATTTATTTATTTTTTGGCATGTAGATTCCCAGTTGTTTCAGGGGCACTTGCAAAAAGGCTGTTATTTCCTGTTAAATGATTGTGATATCCTCGTTGAAAATTGAATGGCCATGGGTGATTGTCTCTGTTTCCAGACTCTCAATTTTATTACATTGCTTCACGTGTTGAAAGCCAGAGAGTGACCACTGTGGTTTTGATCAGGGTGTGACATCCTCTCACATCTACTCTTCCTTTTCAGGGTTACTTTAGCTGTGTGGGGTTCCCTACGGTCCCTTCTTACTTTAGCCATGTGGGGCTCCCTACGATCCCTTCTTGCTTTGGCCATGTGGGGTTCCTGTGATCCCCTCTGAACTGGCTGTTGGAATTTTCACAAGGATTACATTAAAGCCGTAGACACTTTGGGTAGTGGAGCCATCTGAGCAGCATGGAGTCTTCCCATCTGTGAACGTAGAATGTCATTCCGCTTATTTAGATCTTTTTTTTTTTTTTTAACAATTGCCTTGTAGTTTTCCGTGTAGGAATCTTTCATTTCCTTAGTTGAGCTTATTTTAGCCTTTAGGAGTCTTTTTTAAAATACTATTTTTATCTATTGTCTGAGAACTTCATAAATGCATGCAGTGTATTTTGATCATATCCACCTTCCTTCCCCTCTGCACTCCCCCGAGCCCCTCCCCAACCCATCATTCTCTCAACTTCCTGTCACTTTTAACCTACTGAACCAGTAAGTGCTGCCGTCTGTGCATGGGTGTGAGACGAGCCACTGGAACGTGGGGCCACCCACTGATGGTCACGCCACCGGAGTTTTTAGTTATATATATATTGATTATGGGACAATCTTAAATGCTCTAAAATCTGATGCATGGATTACACCCTACTTAGGTTTAGTAGAAAACTGTGATTTGACACTCAACCTACAGAAGGGCTTGTTGATCTTGAAGTCACCTTCTCATCCCAAGGAGTTTAAACCAAGGGGTAGGCAAGGGGCGGGGCTTGACCATGACTTAGCAAACAACTACTGACTTACATCACTCCTTTTAATGTATTTCTATTTATTCTTGGAGTTCATACACGTATACAATATATTTTGGTAATTTCCACTCTAACTCTTCCCTCCAACCCCTCTCAGACACTTCCATCATGGCCTGCTCTCCCAATCTCACAGCCTCTGTTTTCAACCCTCTGAATTAGTGCTGCCCATACGCACGTGGGTGCAGGATGGGGCCACACACCAAGGCATGGATCCCAGGAGCCACACCCCTGAAGAAAACTGGCTCTCCCTCTCTGAACACCACCAACCAAGAACTCCTGAGATAGAGATGGAACCTTGAGAGCCAGTCCCTATCCATGGAGGAATCCTGACCACCACGGCCCTGGGCAGGTTTTGTGCAGGTAGCCACGCTGGGAGTTCGGGAGGGCGACAGTCCTGCCGTGTCAGAAAGAGCATATTGTGGCAGTCTACCCCACTCTGGCTCTCACAACTTTTCCATCTCCTCTTCTACGATGCTCCCTGCACCTTTACGGGGAAGTATGATGTAGCTGTCCCATTGTGGGGGCGGGAGGAGTGGGGGAGGGGGGCTGTCAATCTGCTGCTACATGTGACCATCACTCATTCTCATACTTAAAACTGTAAAGATGGCCCAACCTACGGACCGACTGGGACCCCAGAGAACAGCAGGACACACTAAGATTGGTGGACTTCATTAAGACAAACCATGTGACACTGTGCCCATCCCCACCCCACAGTGAGGTGACTCACAAAGGACTCCTGAGGACAGCGACAGGGGCAAAGGCAAGTCCAAAGTCCATGGCATTTCCCAGCAAGCCTTGACCCAACCCTTAACATTTCCAACATAGGAAGCCGGACGAGGCTGGGAGCCTGAGCAGCAGCTGGCACCCAAGAGGCTTTGCTGTGTCCTAGTGGGAACATGTTCTCAGACCAAGGAGGACCACGGGAGAGACAAGATGCTGAGAGGGTCAGTGGGAAGCCGTCTACTGGCCCTCTCAGGACCAGGTGCAATTAAAAGAGTGTCCATGGCTCAGCAGGACGGCTCAGTGGGAAGAGTGCTCACCACACAAACCTGGCAACCCGAGTTCAAGGACCAGAATCTACATAATGTGAAAAGAGAGAACCAACTCCACAAAGTCGTCCTCTGACCTCTACATACATGCTGTCACACACACACACACACTCACACACACACACTCATACATACACACTCACACACACACACTCACACATACACACACACTCACACATACACACACACTCACACATACACACACACTCACACAATAATAATAATAATAATAATAATTAATATTTCCTTTAAAGGGGGCACCCATAGGCCCCAATCTCTCTTACATGTCCCCTGTTGTCTGGGGTTCAGGAGGCTCCTGCACTCTGGGCAGTTGGTTCTCTGCTTGTGACCATCCTTGGTCACGTAGGAAGAGACAAACTGTGGCAGAAAGGGAGGGGCATGTGTCGGGTCCGTGGCACATCTGGGAAAGGCACCTGGAGGAAGAGCTTTGTAGACGAGTCCTACCTGCATGCCCCCTGAGTCAGTACGCCGAGCCCCAGGAAGCAGCCCCCCCCTCCCCCCCGTGCCTTGCAGGAATCCTGAGGCTGCTCGGCTGCCCTGCCCAGCATCCCTGGAGCTTTCTGTACCCTGCCTGCTCCCCTCTCCTCCCTGGACTTCCGTAATGTCCCTCTGGGTCCAGTGTCATTATGTTCTAACGTCTACATCTTTATAAGAGGACCAGAATGTTCACACTGCTATGGCACTTCCAGATAATAAAATGCTTCAACGGCTTCAGAAAACATTTCAAGTCACTGTCCGTCAAAGAGGACAGGAAGAAGCCGAAAGTGACAAGGCTGAGCCCTGAATCGCAAACCTCAGGAAGAGGACTCGTCTCCACGGCAGCTCTGATGCCTTCCAGATGACAACGGCCTGGGCATAAAGTCAAGTCCGTAAAGATGTCACCTCCTTTGAGTCCAGCGACAGACAAGGAGCCGGAGGCAGCAGGCCTGTGTCCACCCAGCTTCCCCAGACTCCACAGCTGGCCCCAAGGCAGTGGTGAAACATGCCAGCAGACTCCACAGACTCCACAGCTGGCCCTGAGGCAGTGGCTAGAACATGCCAGCAGATTCCACAGCTGGCCCCAAGGCAGTGGCTAGAACATGCCAGCAGACTCCACAGCTGGCCCCGAGGCAGTGGCTAGAACATGCCAGCAGCCTCCCCAGACTCCACAGCTGGCCCCAAGGCAGTGGTGGAACACACCAGCAGCCTGTCAGCCATTCTCCTCAGTCCCTTCTCTGGTCACCCTGTCACTCCTTCCTTGCGCCTCTTTCCTTCTCCACACTCGTACCCTGTTTTCAGCCACCTCCTAGCCTGCATGTACACCTCACAAGAGGATACCATCTACAGCATGTGGGGTCACAAACAACCTGCTGTGGAGTAGGAGCAGTCACTGTCCCCTGACTCACCAAGCACAAGAGCTTTGTGCGGCCATGCAGCTGTCCCAAAAGCATCTTTGGGTCCCGTCCCACACACCTCCCCCACCGTCTCACACCCTTGCACCCCCATTGGTGACTTCCATGGTGCTCAGCCGTGGTTGGGAACAGCCCCAGCATTACACACTGTCCTTTGGAATGATGTAGTCCAGTCTTGGATGCTGTTTCTAGGATTCCTGGGGAGGGGGGATGGAAAGTCAGGTCTGCCCATGACTGACAACTATGAGGGGCCCCATGGGGGCCCTGACAGCAGCATTTTGATGTAGCTGAAGTAAGTTCAGAGCAAACTCATCTCTGACAGATCAGCTAAGCAGCCTATGCTGGGAAACTATTAAAAAATATTTCATTTGAAAAATGAGTTAGGAGTATTCCCTACTTGGTTTCTGGCTAATGTAAACACTGAAAACAAATTGATCCTGTGGGGAGAAGGGAGGAGTTTTATGTTCTGAATGTGGGCGCCAATACTTCCAGGCAGAGACTTCATGTCTGGGGAACAGAAGGGAAAGGAGGGAGGTCTGGGCAGTGGAAGTTCTGAGCATGGACTGGACCCTGCTCCTAGGCAGCTGAGAGACTCAGCCCACATGGCTGCTGCCTCTGTTTCCTTGTTTGTGCCAGAAGTGGCCTCCGAAGGAAAGCTACGTGGAGCTGGGCACCTTTGGCCCTGACATGCTTTCTCTACCTGTGGGTCCTGTCTCAGATGCTTACCTTCCCCCACCCCCAGTGTGGTGAGGAAGGTACAGTAACCAAGTATGTGTTCTTGTTTTACCCATGCCACAGACAAGCCAAAAAAAGAAAAAAGAAAAATCTCTCTGTCGTCACCACCCACTTCTGCAGGGCTTTCTAAATCCATCGAAAGTCACACACAAACAGCCTTCTGCCTGCTGCAATGTCCCAGCAAATGAGAAACCCTTCTCAATGTTCTGCACTGCGGATATTTTAGGATGGGTTTTAAACGGCTGCGGCTGCGCAGTAACAGAAACTTAAGGGAGAGAGCTGGCGAACGTGGGTCGGTGTTTCCAGGAGGCGTCAGTCAGTTTTCTCATCACTACTAAACTGCAGCGTCATGCTTGTCTTCGGGGACCAAACGCTTCCCTCTCTCCATTTAATCCACTGTGCACTCCCGCCAGACGCTTGCAGTGGCCCCAATCTTGCTTTTCTTTTCCACTTAATCTCCAAAATGAATGTTTCAGTCACACTGTGGCCGCTATGAAAGCAGTTAATTCGGCCCTGACTGCAGATGGCCATTGCCCCTGCTCCAAAGGCATGGCAGCAGTTCTGGCCCACTGTGGTAGTCATGGACACACACTCACAGAAACTAGAGCCTTGTCCCAAGGAAAATACCCGTGTTTCAAAAACGAGCTCCACACATAAGCTGTCTCAGTATGGTGAGATGAGCTTCCGGAGTCTACAGATCTGAGAACAAATCCTGGCCCACCACCCTAGCAGCTAGCAATCACCACAGGAAAAATACAACCATACCACTGTCAAATACAAGCTTCAGAAGATACCATTTACCCCCAAGAGAACTTGGCATCCCAGAGACCTTCCTAAACCAGGTTTAGGTTTAGGTATATATGGGTCAATCAAGAAAAAATTACAGCTTGGCTTCACTGCCTTCTAAGCTCTGCTTCAGTTAACTAGCTTTTCATCTAGAGTAAGATTCAAAATTAGATGAGCGTGATTTTTCATCAAGTCCAGAATGTTAGGGTCACCCCATTGTTCAGCCTGATAGCTCCCTGATTCGTCCTGGATTAAAATGAGGGAGAAGAGGAGGAGAAAGGAGTGTTCATATCCACGTCCAGCTTGAGCACACGCCTAACTCTCCTGCCCTTCACACAGAGCCGAGCTGCTCCCTGGTGACAAAATCCCACCTGCCTCACAATCATTCATCCCCACACAAAGTCAGAGCTTTCTACCCAGAACCCCTTGCGTGAACCCCATTGAAGGCTGCCCTAAAGCATACAGGGGCAGAACATGAACATCAGTAGAGCCCTAGACAGGCCTCCTTCCTCTCTCCTACCCTTCCTTCCCATCTTGTCCACAAAGGGTCCTCGGGAAGCAGGTATCAGCCATCCCGAGTAGGGAAGCAATCCTTCCACAACCGCTGTACCCCAGGAGGTACCCCGTTAGGCCCAGGAGTTCCCGCACAACCAACCCTATGATTCCAGACTGCAGATCCCAGCTTGAGGCCATTGGAGACCAAGGTGCCTGGGGATTGGTCAGGCCAGGGCATGGGTTCTGAATGGACTGACCTTCTGAGGCCTTCAGCTCATCTGATTGGGGGGAAAAAAACCTCAGTTCTTCCCAGTCTCTTCCAGCAGGGAGAAGGAAGCAAGAACAAAAGCCACCCTGCCTCCCCAAAGCAGAGAGATGGGAGACCAAGGTGGTATGAGTCAAACAAAAGACGCCGTCAGGTTTCTGTGATGTGCACCACAGAAGACCTGGGGTGTCTTGCCGGACCCATGGCTTCCAGGAAAGAGGGCAGCAGCCCCACGCTTCCATTCTCACCTCCTTCTCCCGGAAGAACCTTGCTGTCCCTAGCTGTGGAAATTCTAGGTGGCATCTGAACATCCCGGTCATTGTCTCGGTCTGCAACCCTAACCCACCTATGAACTATGCAAACTGCTGTCGGCTGTCACGTAACCTGCCTATTGTTTTCCACCTGACGGCGTCTTTTGTGTGACTCACAGTTCCCCACACTGGGGGTAGGCATCAGATTGGTCAGCAGGCAGAAAAGAAGAGGGCAGTTGGAGTGTGAGCCTTCAGTTTCCATGAGAAGGCATCGACGGTAGCTTTGGTGCCTGTCCTGGATCTCGCTCTGTAGACCAGGCTGGCCTCACACTCACAGAGATCCGCCTGGCTCTGCCTCCTGAGTGCTGGGATTAAAGGCGTGCGCCATCACTGCCCGGCTCTTGGCAGGAATTTGATGTACCTTGCAGGGCCAGAATATGCAGGCACTGGTGGAGTAAATCAGTGAAATTTGAGGTGCACTGTGATCAATGTATCAGAACAGGTTGTTTAAAAGAGTTGTGACTCACAGTTCCCCACACTGGGGGTAGGCATCAGATTGGTCAGAAGGCAGAAAAGAAGAGATCTTGGCCATCTGCCAAGATCACATAGCAGTTGGAGTGTGAGCCCTCAGTTTCCATGAGAAGGCATCGATGGCATTCCCAGCTTAGGATTGTCTCAGGAGACTCTGAGCAACAGTCTCCCCAGGCTGTCTGACACTTGGCCCTGGGGTGACCAGAGCAGGTAGGTATATGGTGACCTAGATAGAGTATGAGAACACATAATGGAGATGGTTGTAAAAATGCAGGCTCTGGGCTGGTCGGTCTGCATTTGAAAACCAATCCCGTGAATAAGTTCTATGCCGCTTCTCACAATAGGGTCAGCAAAAGTCTAGAGGTGATAACAAAGTATTGTCTTAGTCCAGTGTCCGAGCATCAGGCTCTGCTGGTTTGGATGAGCTGTCCCTTGTAGTCTGGGGCATTTGAATACTTGGGCCCCATTGGGGGTGCTGTTTGTGGGGGTTTAGGAGGCATTGTGTTGGAGGACTCTGAGAGTTAAAGACGTGTGTCTCAAAAGTGTTGAGCTCTCAGCTTCTGCCTGGCTGATATGCCCGCTGCTTCCCGCGATGATGGACTCTTGTCCCTCGTGAACTGTAAACCAAATAAACTCTCCCTTCTATAGGTTACCTTGGTCATGGTGCTTTTTCACAGCAACAGAGAAGTAACTAATACACAAACTTACTCTGAAACACTGCTCCCCTGTCCTATACACACAAATGCAAGCACAGGCACACACATTCACACATGCACACACACACACACACACACACACACACACACGCGCGCGCGCGCGCGCGCACGCACACACGCACGCACGTATACGCGCACACGCACACGCACACACGCACACACCTCAACCAAGTCTTTAGAAAGACCAAAAAGAGTCTTTATGAGATCAAAAAGAAGTGAGTTAAAAACCAAGGCTCGAATCAGCACTGTCAAGCTATAATAAGCATCATGATAACAGCCTGTGCTTCATAAACACATCCTGAAGATGCTAAATGCTCCGTGCCTATGAGACACTCATGTGTGACACCATCTACTCTACAACTTACCATCAAGGAGAGGTGGAAAGTTCCCACCCTCCCCTCTCATCTGGTCCACGCTGCCACAGAAGCGCCACGGTGAAAATTAAGCGAACTGCAGAAGTGCTGGTCCTGCTCTCGGTATCTCCTCTCGTTACACTGGCTTCCGCAGTTGGGACATGGTGAATCTTGCTCCCAGGAGGAAGGGACACACGAAAGGACAGAGATCAGTCCAAAGAGGAGCACGGTTGTGTTGTCCAGTTCTCCCTTGTCTTAAAACCAGAGGCAAATAAATGCTAACACGTTCGGAAGGTGAAAATAAAGTGAAAGGCAACTACAGTTAGCACTAGAACCCAGTGGTCTGGGTAGCACTTGGTCCCCTGGTGGTGAGATATGGGGGTGGGGGGTGGGGGTGCTGTCATATCAGGTGTTCATTTGTGCCTGGAAGTACCTGGTTCTCACTAAACATCCCAAATCTGTACTTGGTACTGTCAGAGTCTCTGTTGTACTTGGGTTGCTATTTTTTTTTTTTTTGAGACAGGGTTTCTCTGTGTAGTTTTGGTGCCTGTCCTGGATCTCGCTCTGTAGACCAGGCTGGCCTCAAACTCACAGAGATCCACCTGGCTCTGCCTCCCCAGTGCTGGGATTAAAGGCGTGCACCACCACCGCCTGGCTACATGGGTTGGTATAAGGAATGTGGAGATTAGATGGTAGGTATGCTTTAGATAAATACTTCAACAAAACGATGTAGACTAAGAGACTCATCCTGACATCCTTACACAGGCATTTATGAGGATGTCCTGATTCAGAGTGCTTGCCTCATAGTCTGTAAACAAAACCAAGTTCTGACAAGCTGGGAAATATTCCAAGTGTGAAGAGAGCATGAAGGCCCCTGAGCAGAGTCATAAGCAGACTCTCCCCCAACATCACTGACCACCCACTGTTAGCTGAAGACCCGGGCTCCCTCCTGTACATGACAAGAAAAACCAGAGGCTGTGCTCAGTCTGTGGATGTCATGAGACATTTCTGAGAGTGGAAATAATCAGGTTAGTGAGGAAGGGCTAAAGATGTGCCCTGGGGGCACTGTACTGGACCTTCCCCAAGGAAGCTTACTTTCTGAACATGGCTCATCGAGCACACTGTCACCAATTTCCAGGGACTTTGTAAACATATAGAATACAAACTGATTCCCCAACACTGTCCAGTATTTGAGCTTAAGGTTGTACTTGTTAGAGGGACCATTTTATAAATGCCTCCTTATCTCACCTTTCTGGGTGCTGTGGTTGCAGTATGCTCTCCGTGGATTCATGAGTGGACTCTCCATCCCACAGCACAGCAGTGTGGGAAGGCAGAGCACTGTGGGAGGCACTTAGTTCACAAGGGCAGAGCCCTCACACAGGAACTCATGACTCCCTAGGGAGACAGATGGATTAGCTACCTGGGTAGTTCGCCCCACCCTGCCTGCCCCTGCTTCCTCCCTGCCCACCAGCCTCCTCTCCCACTCTCTGACCCCATTAGACAAGGCGCAGATGGGCAGCCCCTTGCTTTTGGAGCGCCCAGCCTCCAGAACCATGAACTACGGAACGCATTCTTCACTGGAGACCGCTTTGTCTCAGGCGTGTCTACACAACAGAAACTGGGCTAAGACACTGGCAGAGGACTTCAGAATCACTCTGTAAATGCCATATTCATTTTCAAAATCCATTGGGGTTTTTTCATTAAAAATCCTTTAAAGTCTGTTTTCCTGAAGAAAACCACTTGTTTTCTTTACTCAAAATTCTGTCACTCGCTGCCTGCTCAGACCCGATTCTCCCCACTGAGAGGGCCTCAGACTCATCTTAAAAATGAAACAGTGGAGAAGGAGGATGGGAAATTGGATCGTGGCTAACCCCTGTGCCTGTAAAACATGCTTGAGGCATCTTCTTTAACAGGTTGTTAACAAGGCAGAGGACAAGCGGGTCCTCAGAGAACAAGGAAAGTTTGTTGCTCAGCAGAATGCGTCAAAAGTCAGCCCCAAGATAGAGAATGAACTAAAAAGGAAACAAGCATGGAAAGGGGGGGGATGCAGAGCCAGGCCTAAGCCCTGCTTCCTGAGCATGCCTCAGTCTCTCTCCTCCTCATACCCAATTCACAGTGCTCAGAGGATGTCCGGGGTGAGGCTGACACATTCTGATCTTTTCCACAAGTAAATTATCCAGTTACTAACTTGATCCATGGACACAAGTGTCTCGGGCAACAGAGATGCATCTTAGTTCTGGGAGCTGCACGTTGTTTTAATGGGTGCTAATGAATTTCTATTTTTTGGCAAATTAATGTAACTCAGTTAACACTTTTACTCTCTGGTAGCTTGCTGACTTCGGGAACCCCTTCTACACCTTGAACCTTTCCAGATAATAGCCTAGGCTCGTACACTGTGCAGCAACAGATGAGCTAGAAGAGTTCTCGGGGTAAGGGGCGGGTAGCAGAAGTCTCCATAAACTGCCAAATCTTTTTTTGTTTGTTTTTTTTTATTTAAGACAGGGTTTCTCTGTGTAGCTTTGGAGCCTTTCCTGGAGCTCATTCTGTAGTCTAGGCTAGCCTAGAACTCATAGAAATCCACCTGCCTCTGCCTTCCAAGTGCTGGGATTAAAGGAGTGCGCCACCACCTCCCGGCACTGCCAAACCTTAAGGTGTTTTAAATAACGTTACCTTAGTCCAGAGCTTGCTTGCAAATGACTGGTGGAGATTCCAACACAAAGGCTGGCTCTGCCAACCTGCAAGGCTCTGCTAGCCCCCTCTACCATCCCATCCCCGGCCAGCGGTGTGGTCCTACCTCCTTTGCGGCTAGCCCTGACCCAGGGCAAACCATAAGGTCCTTGACCTGCAAGTTTCCTGTTGTAGCCTCGTCCATCCACAGCTGCTCACGATGTTACATTTTTCATGGGTAAATACATCAGATGGATTTGTGTCAATGGGAAGGGCTATTACACTGGTTACACTGGGACTCTCATGCCCTAAATCTTTACCACAAGATGTACTCAGTCCCCATTGTCAATAGTGTTCTATCAGAGAAGAGTCATTCTGTCAGGGATTACAAATGTCCCCATGAGGGGACAAGCTGAGTATGATGGATGTGCCAGCAGCAAAGACCTGATCCAGTGTGAGCATCAACAAAGACCTGTTGGAGGAGGAACCCTAGCTTCCTGCAGGGACACAATCATCAGCCAGTAGAAAGAATATGGTCAGACAGAGGGAGGAGACTATCACACTTAGGGGGAGTAGAGACGTCAAAAAAAAAAATGCTGTAGGAACTTCTGATTCCATTCTAGGAACATGTGGTAGTAAATTCTGATTACCAGTTTGATTGCATTTAAAAATGCCCAGATTAGTAAAGCCTGCCTCTACGGTGTCTGTAATGGCATTTCCAGGATTCTGACCCGATGAACGCACTCATCTCTTAGTGGGTTCTTTATATTGTTGACATTATTGGGGTGTGTGAAAGGAGGTGTCAGTCACTGGGGCTGTCTCCTTGGGACTGGTCTCTTTCCCTGATCCCTTCTCGTATTGCTCTCTCCATTTCCTATCTGCCATAAAGGAGCTCTTCTTTCACATGCTCACACCATGATAGCTGTCCAGGAGCTCAGAGTAAAGACACTGGAGTAAAGAGACTGGAGTCTGAGACTGTGGGCCAAAACAAGCCTTTCTCTCCGGTGTCTTATTTGCTCTGACAAACACCTAACTAACACAGAGCCTCTCTGCCTGCTCTGGGGTCACCCCCGAATCACACCAGGGGCTGATTACCAAGCAGAGTGGAAAGGCTTGGGTGGGGCCGCTGTGGTGGAATGGAGATGGGGTGGCGTGGGGCAGGCCACAGCAGTGAAGCTGGGTCCAAGAAGATGCCAAATGTTGCGTCAGCCGTGTGCATTAAGGGACTGAATGCTGAGATCAGGGAAAGAATTAGGCCCAAGTAACAGCGAATTGGCTGAATTCCAGACTGAGGGTGAGGACTGGGTCTGAAGGGGAAGTGTTACCCATGTAGGCTCCAGGGTGTTTACTAGGTCCTCTAGGAGAAGAGATCTAACAGAGGCGGAATAAAGCGGTCCAGAGATCAGGAATGAGGTCAGGACTAGGGATGTGGGCTTAAAGATCAGCCACATATAAAAATCATCTAGAAAGAGTATTGTAAGTTGGACAGGAGGCCAAAGAGCCCCAGGGGGAGAATCCTGAAGGCCCTGGAGGAAGAAATAGCAGTCAGGGATGGCACAGGGTCATTCAACAGCCAATCACAGAGGAGAAACTCCAGAACTGCTCAACCGGCACTTTCAGGCCGTTAGTTAAGGGAGACGAAGGTATGGAGAGCTGGTCTCCTCTGCCTTCAGCCCTCCACTGCTAGAGAAGCAATGGTCTTCTCACAGACGCGAAACCTGCCTCTAGAACCATTCACTGGCACACTAGGTGAAAACCCACAGGCCCATCACACGGGCCTATGAGAACGTCCTATCTCCGGTAAACCTCACCTCTTATCCATAGTGACCCTGAATCTCTTCATTGATTTAATTATCAAACGTAAACTTAGAAGTCTGTTTGACATGTGTGTGTGTGTGTGTGTGTGTGTGTGTGTGTGTGTGTGTGTGTGTATAAATCTTAAAGTCTGTTGAAAAAAGACAGCAGGGGCTACACGCCTCACCGGAGCTTTGCCAACTGGCCAGAGACAGTCAGGATCTCAGGTTCCTCTTCAATGAAGGTGTTCTCATTATATTTTTGAGTCTTATTTGCAAAGGAAGGCTTTTAAGAATTCCAAGACAAATTTTTTAAATTTGCTTCAAGAGAATTTATGATTTATAGACAACACTTGAGATAAGTAAATGGAACTGACTTCATTTCTCTGAAATAGAAATTAACTGCTCTTAAATGCCTTATTTCCCAAGAGAAGAAACTTAAATTTTCCCATTAATGATAACTCACCTTCTTTGGGAGGTGTGTGTGTGTGTGTGCGTGTGTGTGGGTCTGCGTGTGATATATGCATGTGTGCTTGTGTGTATATAGTGTGTGTACATGCATGAGTGTGGCGTGTGTGTGCCTGCATGTGTATGTGTGTGATGTGTGTGTGTGTGTGTGTGTACACACATGTGTGTATGTTATATGCACACGGGGCATGTGCCTGTGCATGTGCATTGAAGCCAGAGGAAGACATTAGCTGCCCTTCTCTATCTCCTTACTTACTCCCTTGAGACAGTCTCTTGCTGAACCTGGACTAGTCTTGCAGCCATCGAGCCCCAGCAACCCAGCTTTTTCCATCTCCCACTGGAGTTACAGATGCATGTGTGTCCAGGCCTGGCCTTTTACATGGGTGCTGGGATCTGAACTCAGGTCCCCATGATTACATGGCAACTGTGATGCTAGTCTTGGTTGTCAACTGACTACATCTGGAATTAACTAAAACCCAAGTAGCTAGGGTTTTAGTTAACCTGTGAGGGATTTTTCTTAATTAAATCATTGAAGTGAGAAGATCCACTTTTTTTTTTTTTGAGACAGGGTTTCTCTGTGTAGCTTTGTGCCTTTCCTGGAACTCACTTTGTAGCCCAGGCTGACCTCGAACTCACAGAGATCCGCCTGCTTCTGCCTCCCGAGTGCTGGGATTAAAGGCATGCGCCACCACTGCCTGGCTAAGATCCACTTTTAATTCTGGTATTTTGAGGTATGAAGATACACCTTTAATCTGAGCCACACCTTCAGCTGGCAGCCTATATAAAGGACATAGAAGAGGAAAGGTCACTCTCTCTTTGCCTGCGTGCTCTCACTCTCAACGGCAGGTCTATTTCTTCAATGGTCTTAGAGCCTCCTTCTACTGAAGACCAGTGGAGACATCCAGGCTTGAAACTGTGGATTCTTGGACCTTCCATTGGTACACAGCTAGTGTTGGACTAGCCAGACCACAGCATGCAAGCCATTCTAATAGATAGATAGATAGATAGATAGATAGATAGATAGATGATTGATTGATAGACAGACAGACAGACAGATAGATAGATAGATAGATAGATAGATAGGAATGATGATGATAGATTGATTGATAGATAGATAGATAGATAGATAGATAGATAGACAGATAGATTTACTCTGTAAGTTCTGTTCCTCTAGAGAACCCTGACTAATAAAGCAAGCATTCCTATCCATTGAAACATCTTCCCAGCCCAACTCTTTTTTATTTTCAAACAGTTAATTTGGACAAGCTGCTGTTCACCATGTTCCCTACCCTAAGAGAGATCTGAGGGGCTGGGGATTTAGCTCAATGGTAGAGCGCTTGCCTAGCAAGCGCAAGGCCCTAGGTTCAGTCCTCAGCTCTGGAAAGAGAGAGAGAGAGAGAGAGAGAGAGAGAGAGAGAGAGAGAGAGAGAGAGAGAGATCTGAATTCAGGTGGCGTGCTGTTATTTTGCCATGGAGGGTCTAGCCCAGATGAATCCCTGGCCCTTGAGGCTCTCCAAACCAGGGATATCACTTGGGACATTGCTCATTCTCAGAGCCTCATCCACAAGTCCTCTCAATAGAGGATTTGAGAAAGTACCAGCCTTTCAAATGCATATGAGTGGATGCACAAAAACACATGCCTATACAAGCTTGTGCTCACAGAGACATAGATACATACATGCCCACATACATACACATATTTGTGCACTAGCATTCACTCACACTGGGCTTACACACATGTATACTTACACACACACACACACACACACTGGGGAACCCACTCTTCAATACCAGCTTCCACAGGCCCCTGCTGGAAAGCTGCAGTGGTGAGGTTTCTCTAGGCCCAGACTGCTCTGAGATGCCTGGAATCTTCCAGAATGCCTCCAGACTAGACCTTGGACCCCTGACATTCTCTAATTCTCCCTCCAATCTCAGGTTTCCCACTTTGATCTTCTTATTGTATGCAGACCAAGCCCAGGGCTGGGGGCTCTGAGCCGCTTCTTAGAAACCTTAGTGCTCCAGCATCCTGCCACCAGGAAACCTGTTCGCACACATGTGGCTTCAGGAACTCCAAAATCCTTTGTTTTCTCTCAAGAAAGCTTTATTTCTGCTAACAGAAGCTCAGCTTTCAAAGCCACCACGGTAACTTCAGGGTTAAAGTGTGTACCACGTAGTGTGTCATAGTTGACATGACCCTTGGTCCCTGTCTTTCTTCACCATTCCATGAAGCGTAGATCCAGACCACCAGAAGCACAAGTCAGCAGGAATAGCAGTGGACATGGGCAAAATTCAAACCCCAGATGATTCCCCTCCACATTCATCCTCCAGGAAAATCCAGACTCCAGGAAAAAATCTACAATGTGGTATTTCCTTGGCCAACAGTCAGAGCAGTGAACCCAGGGGTTCTCTCCTTCAGACCTAACCTTGGGGTCTCTGATGTCATCTCTAGTGTGTCGTTAACTTCCTGCTTATTCCCTCTGAATCTTTCTACCGTTCCTTCCTCCAAGGTGTCTCCCTCCTACGGCTTGAGTGACACTTTCCCTGGGAATCGAGCTCCCCCCATCTTGTCCTACACATACTGGTTTCCGGGGTGTCCCAGGACTCCTCTTTCAATAGCTCCTCTGTCTACTGGTGGTCATTCTGCTCACACAGACTTTACTCCTGCCCCATCTCCCCCGCCACACACTTGTCTTCAAGTCTCACCTCAAATATTATAACCTTGGGGACATTTCTATTAATTCTCACATCTGAGTACAAGTGGCCTTTTTTTGTGGTCATATGAAAAAAACCTACTTTTCATTCTTACATTTACCACAATTGCAATTTTACATTCATTTGAATGTCTACTTCATTCTCAGCAGAATGTGAGTCTGATGAACCTGGGGACCATGATCTTTCTACCCACAGAGTCCATTCAGGAGCCTGATACAACACAGGTCTTCAATTAATTTAAGATGAATGAGTAAAAGAATTGCCATCTGTGTTCTTTCATCTATTTAGTCATTTCCAAAAATTAATTGTGTGTATTATCAAACAGGATACTGAGGCAAGGAGGCAAAGTGGGGCCCAGACAGAGTTCCTGCCCTCGGGACCCCTACTCAGGCCTGCGACCAGCGCTGACCTTTGCAGTGTAGTGAGAAACGTGCACCAGCCAGCATGGATGATGACTCCCCAGTAGTCACAGAAATGGACTCCCTCCCCCAGGTCTTCCCAACTTACACACTTCTAGCCTCTTCATGAGGCCATGTACAATTGGGGCAGAACTGAACCCAACTGGTTGAGAAGTGGCAAGATAATCAGGGTCCTCCCCGCCCTCCTTCTGTGAGCGTCACACAAGCCCAGTTAACAAAGTCAGCTGTGCTTGCAGTCATGCATACAGTGGCAGTCTGGCTCTTAAAACAACATGGTTTGTAAGAGACAAGGATCTGTGCATCTCATCAGATTCCCTAAAGGGTCCTGGAGTAGAGTGGTCAGGGCTGCAACCTGAAAAAAAACTAAATTCCAGGAGACAGTGGCGATGATTCTTGACAATCAAGCACTAGAGAGAACTGCGAGACGTTCAGAGAAGGATGCATTCAGTAAGCCTGACATCAACAGCAAGGAGAAACACAGGAGTGCCAGGTCGCTGCCCATTGGGCTTCTGTTCCATATGAACCAGTCAGCAAACAACAAGACACTGTTTCAGGAACAAGCGCTCTTGATCAGCACTGCTCAGTCTACAGTGAGCGCTGTTGCTCTCACAGGCCACCAAGGAGAGGAGAGGAGACAAGGGAGTCCTCAGGCAGAGCCTGTGCTGGCCAGTAAATAAACACACCTCTGAAATAATAAACAGTTTATGCAAAGCCAAAACACAAATGCTATATCCTCTAGAAACACAAACTCCAGACACTCAAAGTGACATGGGTCCTTAAGTATGTCGTTCTCCTGTGAAATTATACAAGCTCCTATCATCACAAAAGAACTTGGTAGAATCGTAAGTAGGGAGACAAGATTGTGAGGAAATCTCCCATGAGATTCAGGTTCTGTCTTCAGGAAGACAGGAACTCCCCTCCAGGATTCAGTGCCAACTTATCCCCAGCCTGAGGCTGGTAGAGGCCAAAGGACCACCAGCCTGGCCTACAGTTTAATACCCTACCCAGAAACCACAAAAATGCCAGACATAAGCCAACAACAAACAGCTCCAGAGAGGGACCAAAGACAGCTTAATCCAACCTTGGCTCCTAGATCTACAGTATTCCATCTCTCCACAAAGTCACGCTGCCTCGATCAGCACAACTCAAACAATCTGCAAACTCTCTGATGTTTTTGAGACGGCATCTCATGTCACTCAGGTTGGCTTCAAAGTATAATGTAGCCAAGACTCACCTTGAACTCCTGACGCTGCTGCCTTCACCCTTCAAGTCCTGGGATTACAGGCGTAAGACCCTGCACCTGGCAATCTGAAAGCTCTTTAAACCACACTCACCTCTTTAGGGATCCACAGTTCACACCTGTACTGAGAGCTTCAGGTGTGAAATTCCACCTTGTACCTCTAGCCTGGGCATTATTTCTCAGCAACTGAGCAAGGGCATCCTTTGCCACCTGCCAAGATCACATAGCCACTCCGCGGTCTGTCTCCATCTCTCTCGGTGTGGCTCCCTTCCCATGCCCAGGTGCCCACTTTTGGTAAAGGGAGATGTGTTGCATGAATCTTAAAAGTTCTTATTAATAAAATCAAACCTGAGGCCAGTTATTGGGGTGAATACTGGAAGATCAGAGAGACAGAACAAACCACAGCTACCTCACCTCGCCGGATCCTCAGCTGGTCTTGTTTCCTCAGACTGGAAGCCTCTGAGTCCTCATCCAGAATGGGTCTCAGCTGAACTGCTGCTAGAAGCCTGAAAGCTTAACCAGCCAAATGCTTAACCAGGCCAAATGCTTCTAGTTTTTGGTCCTCATGTCTTATATATCTTTCTGCTTTCTACCACCACTCCCTGGGATTAAAGGCTCACTTTCTGGGATTAAAGGCGTGTGTCACCATGCCTGACTGTTTCCAATGTGGCCTTGAACTCACAGAGATCCAGAGGGATTTCTGTCTCTGGAATGCTAGGATTAAAGGTGTGAGTGCCACCATTTTCTAGCCTCTGTATCTAGTGGCTGTCTGTTCTCTGACCCCAGGTAAATTTATTAGGGTGCACAATATTTTGGGGAACACAATACCACCACAGAGATGAGCACACTCAGTGATCTCAGATGAGCAAAAGGGACCTGTCAGCCATCCCTCCATCACAGGGCAAGAACAAGGAATAAGAACACTGATGGGGAGAAACCGGGGCAGGGGGGGATGGGAGGGAGGCTTCGCTGGATAAATCATTTGGGGCTGACCAAGTTTGTTAATCATTCCAGTGATTTACAACTTTAAAAACAAAGAAAAACAGAAATACCTAAAGTAAACCCCGAAAGAGGAATATGAACAGGAACAAATGAACCCGGTTAGTTGTCTAATGGGCAACGGAACCACAAACAAAATAGAAAGGGCTGAAATAACTTTCGGATGTAAGACTGATTGCATGACCTCAATGGGAACAGTCTGAGGTTAGAAAGAAAATTCACTTTCACCACCGTTTGCGGACAGTGGTGTCAAAGAAACAGCACAGAGAGAATTCACAAAAGGCTGCTGGCCTGGACGAGGCAGTCAGCCGCCATCACTTTTCTTCCGTGGAAATAAAGGATTTTGAGGAGCCAGTTTAATACCGTGATGGAGGAAGGACTAAGACTGTTTTGATTGGTGGACATTCCGTTAGGGGAGAACTTTTGAAAGCAGGGAAAGCTTCTGATTGACTTCCCGGTGCATGTGGCAGGCTCCGGTTCACACTATGTGGTGTGTACTAGGGACTTTCCAGTCTGAATAAGGGCGCGTGGATTTTCCTGTTTTAACGGAAGAATGTCGGGTCCTTGGTTTGGTATCTGAGCCTTGCATAAGCAGTCACTCAGCAGAATTGTTGGTTCCAACACTTTTTGTAGCATGAATCTTAAAGAGTCTTATTAACAAAATCAAACC
>CABHPQ010166647.1:22521-32969 GCA_902168405.1 Peromyscus aztecus
GAACGAGCCACAACTATCTCACCTCGCCGGATCCTCAGCTGGTCTTGTTTCCTCAGACTGGAGGCCTCTGAGTCCTCATCCAGAATGGGTCTCAGCTGAACTGCTGCTAGAAGCCTGAATGCTTCTCCAGGGCAAATGCCTCTCCAGGGCAAATGCCTCTCCAGGGCAAATGCCTCTCCAGGGCAAATGCCTCTAGTTTCTGGTCCTCACGCCTTATATACCTTTCTGCTCTCTACCACCACTCCCTGGGATTAAAGGCTTGCTTTCTGGGATTAAAGGCGTGGGTCACCATGCTTGGGTGTATCCTTGAACACATGGATTTCTGCCTCTGGAATGCTAGGATTAAAGGCGTATGCTACCACTGCCTATCCTCATGTTTAATATTGTGGCTGTTCTGTCTCTGACCCCAGATAAGTTTATTAAGGTACACAATATTTTGGGGAACACAATACCACCACAACTTTTCCCTGCTTTGTAGGCTAGGGTAAATGGTAAATATGCAGTTTGGGACTTCAGGATCTCGATGTTGAAAAAGAACAGACAAGATGAAGCCAATTGCAGATGAATCGTGATGTTTGAGCTAAGGGTAGTTCATGACCTCTTTGCACATATATGTGTGTTTTCACAACTTGAACTTTTAAAGATTTTTTTTCCTTTTTTTATTAGTTCTTTGAGAATTTCATTTGCTGTATTTGATCAAATTCACCCCCTCTTCCATCTCCTCCCAGGTCCACCACCCTTCCCTACCCACCCAACCTTGTGTCTTTTTTTTAACCTATCAAGTCCAGTGTGTGTTGTCCATATACACTTGGATATTTGGTTGACTTAGCAGGGGCTACACTCTTAGAAAACTTGACTCTCCCGGCAGCTAACAATTGCCAATAGCTCCTCTTCATGTCCATCTCCCACCTCCCCTCTGCATGCTGGGATTTGGTTTGGCTTGAGCTTGTACGGGTCTTGCACATGCTGTCATAACTACTGTGAATTCATACATGAAGTTGCCCTGCGGTGTCCCAAGGACACTGTTTCCTTATAGTCACCCTCTGCCTCTGCCTCTTACAGTTTTTCCACCACTAACCCCCACTTATGCAATGGTCCCTGAGTCTTTGGACGGGGGAGTGTGATGCAGATGTTCCACTGGGGGTTGATCATTCTGCAGTCACCTATTCTCTGCACCTCAGTCAGTTGCAGGTCTCTGGGTTAATAACCATCTACTGCAAATAAAAGTATCTCTGATGAGGGTTGAGAGGGGCGTTGATCTATAGGTATAATGAAAAGCCATTAGAAGTTAGATTAATACTATACCTATTTAGTAGAATAATGGTTGTAGGTTCTCCTAGGGCCTATGACCCATCCAGCCACAGGTTCTTGGCCAGATGATGGTGCTGGGTGTGGGTTTTAGTGTGGGGAGTGGGCCTTAATTGCATCAGAAAGTAGTTGGTTACTCCCATGGCATTTGCGTCGCTAATGCACCAGTGGGCGTGTTCTGCCAGGTCAGTCCTTACTGTATCCTCCAGGGTCCACCGCTGAGTAAGGTCAATGATTGCTCTTCTCCCCCAGTGGTATGCATAGCTCCTTCTATCACAGGAGTGCTAGCCAGTAAGGAAATGCTTCCAAGTGAGTACCTACTTGATTTCTCCACGTTCTATGATTCATCTGTGTGGTGTCTTCAGCAACAGGGCCTTACTGTCAAGTTCTGGAGGATAGCCAACCACATTGTCAGTGAGACCTCACTGACTTTCTTGGCTCGGGGCTCTTTGTTAGCCTATGGTGTCTAGTAAGGGCACTGTCGCCCCATTATAGGGTAACTCCATTTTAACTCTCTCATATGTAACACCCTAGAGACCCCATGAGAACACCCCTACATCATATAAACACGTTCATCAAAGTAGTAGGATATAAAATTAAGTCACAAAATCAGGGGCCTTCCTGTATACAAATGAAAAACGCATTCAGAAGAAGTCAAAGAAACAATACCATTTGTAATAGCATTTACCATCCAAATGTGAAGACCAGAGTTCAGATACCCAACACCCAGTAAAAAGCCCAAGAGGACAGGGTAGCCAGACTATAGCCCCAGAACCTGGAATTCGGTGAAAGGGGGTCGCCAGGGTAGGCTGTCTCAAGAGACTAGCCAAATCCAGGAGCTCTAGGGTGAAGTGAGAGACCCTGCCTCAGTAATAAAGTCGAGGCAATCAAAGAAGAGGCCTGACATTGATCTCTGAACACACACACACACACAAAATCAAGCAATAGGTAAATAAGTATTGCTTTGGTGTTTCCAAGCAATTTCCTGAAGATGATAGTTAGTACCCCCAATCTTGGCAGAAGATACAGAATTTGTGTGGAAGACAAGGGAGGCCTAGAGAGGCTTAAGGACATCTGGTAGAGGAAAAAATAGCCAGATGGGAGAAGCACAGTGGAGCAGACAGTGGGCAGGGGTAGGTTGGCTGCAGAGTTACCACCCATGAGAGCATTCCTACACAACTCATACACACTCTACTTTATTTCATATAATACACACTATTTTGACTGTTACATTACAAACCTTGAAGTGTAGGATGCTCTAAGAGTTACACAAACCAAAATTAGCACATGGTCCCTGTCTTCAAAAATTGAAAAATATTATGGAAATACCACAGGCTCTGGAGCCAGCTTCCCAGATGAGATTCCCCTCACTGAGGTTCCTTCCCAGGTTCCTCTCACTGTGGTGGTCACATGGCCAGAGCAAAGCACCACTGCCAGGGAGACTCCATGGCAGGCTCTTCTCTTCCTAGCTCTAGAGACCAGAAGCCTGAGAGTTGAGCCCTAGCTGCAGCAGCCCCGGGGAAGGCTCTGTCCCTAGCCTGCGGACAGTGTTCTTCGGGTGTGTGTGGGTTCTCACACAGCCTCTTCTCTGTATGTCTGGGGCAGGAAGAGGATGCCCACCTTCTGGTGTCTCTTCTTCTTTTTTTCCCTCGGTTAATTTTCTAAACAGGGTCTCATCTCATATAGCCCAGGCTGGCCTGGAACTCGCTACATAGTCAAGAGTGACCTTGAACTCCTGATCCTCCTACCCCCACCTCCCAAGTGCAACGATTAGAGACACTGCCACCACACCTAGTCTTTTCCTGTACTAAAGAGGTGACAAGGGTAGTGGACCAATCCTGTGAGACCCAATCACCATAGACACCCAGGGTTTCAAGACAGGACGTTTGGAATCACACCACTGAGTCCACAGCACTGCACTGGCCAGGGTTCTTTCACCTCTCTCTGTTTAGTCTGCTCACTGTAGACTAAAGATGGCTGCAGCATCACTCAGGAGGCTGTCGCAAGGCTGAGATGACTCTTGCATACAAACAGGGCTCATCTTCAAAGAGACGAAGCCACAGCTTACCCGAGTGACTACGGCCCAGGAATCTGGATCTAAGTTTCCCTGGATGGTATGTTCCACCATGGAGGTGGCTACAGGAACTTTAAAGAATGGCAGACAGTCATAAAGCAAAGCTCAGCCAAGCACACTGGGGGGGACAGTGGCCGGATGAGCACCAGCCAAATAGGGAAACCTCTCAGTCCTCAGATGCCACCTGATAATGCTCTTAGCCTTTGAGTCAGTAGACTAGTGGCCTGCTGAGTTAATACATTCCAAAAGTTTTAACCTAATAACCACAAAGTTGTTAGGTCAATAAAGAGGCTGGCAATAATTGGCTATTATGGGGACCAAGATAGCCTGAGATAATTTGGGTTTTTAATCTGCAATATTCCAACTCTCCGCAATCATGCAGTTCTAGCCAGGTGATTCTTCTTTAGAATCTGCAGCCCAGACGTGGTGCCAGGAAACATCAACTCACAGCATCCGGTTCCTGGCACACAGCAACGTTCAGTAAACAACATTATTACTTAATTCGGTATTTAAATTATGAATGCACCAATTTCTTTCTCAAGAGTAGAGTACAGACGTAGAATGTCTTTCCTCAGGTCATTTTTTAAGATATGCATTTCAATCTGTTTCTGCATAGTGTAAGTCAGCCAGCACAGACCCCAGGTTAGAAAAAGCATGGTGTGCTTTGAAGGCACTGAGAGAGCACAGTGTGCATTGAAGGCACTGTGAAAGCTCAATGTGTGTAGCAGGGACCCTGAGCCTGAGCGTAACGCAGGAGTGGCTGTAGTTCATGACCAGATTCAGCTGTGTTCACATCCTTGCGTTGGATTAGACTGCACTGCTCTGCTTCCAGCTGACACTGGGCTCGGTGGGTCACCAGTACCGTTCTCCCACAGCTGGCGGCCCAATGCTGAGACTCCAGCACAGTCGTGCACAGCATGATAGACCGTGCTGATTGAGAACAGCTCTTCCTGAGATGGGCAGGAGGGTGGAAGGAAAGGAAAACAGCCTGTCACATAGCCTGGTCTTTGAAGTGAAATGGCAAGCGTCTGTAACGGAGTCCCTCTTCGTTCTGGGATGTCGGCAATGTGGGTCTATGTTACATTATTCAGAAGTGGAGTGGTTTACTTTACTGCGATCTTATTCTCTAGGCAGATTTGATGCATTATTTGTCTGCTGCTGACACCTCTGGCTGCGCCCCAAGGGGCTCTCTCCGGATGGCTTTCATCATGTCACTATTCTACACACAGACCTCTCCCATTGTAACTTGTCACTGAATCTAAAATTAGAGCTTTGCCTGCTAAATTTAAATTATGCAGGGTCTGTCCCAGTGTTTTGCTACAGGTTCCTTAGCTACATGCCTGTGTGTTTTTGTGGCTCCGAGATGGAGTGAGCTTACACTGCTTACCCTTGTGGTTTTATCTAGAAATAAGTGGATACCCAAAGACGGGCTGTTTCCATGTACTTCTCTGGAACACTTGGGAAACCCACTAGGGACTCAGAGAAGTTCTCAGTAAAGAAATTGTAAGATTAAATAATTTTTAGAAAAATGAGGCTGGAGAGTTGGCTCAGTCAGTAAAGTGTTTCTTGCACAAGCATGAGGGACTGAACTCAATCCCCAGAAGTCACACAAAAAATAAAATAAAAAGTCAGGCATGGCAGTGCATGCCTGTAATCCCAATGTGGGAGAAGTAGACAGGAAGATCCCTGTGGATTGCTGGCCAGCCAGTCTAGCAAAGTGAACTCTAGGCTCGGTGAGAAACCCTGCCTCAAAAGGTAAGAGGGAAATGTGGTACTTACGTTATTTCAACGCTTCCCTCTCCCCTGAAACTCCTAGCATGCTCCCACTCCGTCTCAAATTCTTACCTCTTTAATTACTATTGTTGACATACATATATATACACACACATACATGGACTTCTCTTGTTGACTGTACATCTGATGTAAGAGTCCAGCCTGCCTCGGCTGTACATCTGATGTGAGAGTCTAGCCTACCTCTGCTGAGGGGAAGTTTGGTTTTCTTTTTGTTGTTTTCCCATCTTCATTGATTTCCAATCAGGTACGAAGAGTTGATAGGCAGTACTGCTGATCCTCTGTTGGTTTTTGAATGCAGGGACAGGATGATCCAAATTCAATGGTAACGAAGAAAGCCTGTGAAGTGTGACAGGGTCTGCCTGGGCAGGTGTGAAAGGTGCACTCTCAGGGCTAAGCCTTCCCAGGCTGTGAGGATGGCACAGACCACACACTTTTGAATTACTTTGTTTTATTTGGTAAATAAACCATGATGTATTATAGAATGTAACATAATTGTTACCATAAAATGTATTCAGCACAAAATTATACTGTAGAAAAAAACTGTATTTTCTTTCATAGTTCTCTATACCAGCATCTATTTCTTCATGTGGATTTATCACGCAGATTCCTTTTGTTCCCCTGGAGGACTCTCTTCCTGATCCCATGCAGTGCAAAACTGCAATGACACTTCTCCATTTCCCTTCACCGAATGTCTTCATTTCTCCTTCATTTTGTGAAGGACAGTTTTGCTGGGTATAGAATTCTTGGTTGACAATCTTTTTCTTTCAGTATTTTGAAAACTGTCTTCTCATTGCCTGTTGTGGAGTATCCACCAGAGAAGAATGCTCAGACATGGGTTTAAGCCAATAGAACATCTTTATTAGCCTGCTGGTGACTACACTAGGTGTTCAGGATTCCAGTGTAGCACCAAGCCTTTCACAGGGTGAGCTTTTGAACACAGAAACTATAGCCTGAGTTGACATACTTCACATGAACCGTTAGCCAGAAGCAGAACTACAGAAGCCAAAAAGCAAGGTTAGTACGTTTAGAGACTTTCCCAGAACTATGAATTTTGATGGACTAGGCCTTGGTTTTCATTCAGCAGGTGTCAACTATCTAAGTGCTGCGTTTTACAGCCTGAATGGCACTTCCATCCTGGCATCAGCTGTGCTAAGATCTGGGGGCCTGTTACATGCCTTTTGTTTTTATTTTGTTTGTGGCTTTGCAAGAAATGTTTTTATTAATTCTTTGAGAATGTCATACAATGTACTTAGATCATTTTCAGCACCAACTCCCCTCCTTACCTTCTCCCAGACCCTCCCTACCCACCACCAACTCATGTCCTCTTTTTTTTTTTAATAACCCATCAAATCAATTTATTATGTCCATTCCTTCCACTTGTGCAGCCATCCACTAGAATGTGATCAAACCACCAGGGGCAACTCCCTGGAAAAAAAAAAAAACTAACTCTCCCTCACCCCAAAGCCATCAACTATCCAGGATCCTTCAGTCAGAGGTGGAAGCCCATGAACCCCTTTCCATCCCAAGCTAGGATATTAACCAGCTTGGTCTTGTGCAGTCAGTCACAGCTGCTGGGAGTTCATAGGTTTGACAGTCCTGTGATGTCCAGAAGATTCGGTCCCAGTCTTCCCTGAACCTCTGGCTCTTACAATCTTTCTGCCCCCTCTTCTGTAACAGTCTCTGAGCCTTTGGGGGGGGGTGACATAGATGTCCCTTTGGTGGCTGGACACTCTATGGTCACCTTTTCTCTGCACTTTAACGAGTTATAAGTGTTTTAATTTGTTTTATTGATGTCTGTATGAATGTGTGGATAGACTGTGTGCAGGGAGGGTGCACATGACACTATGTGTGGGGAGCAGTCAAAGACAACTTTATGGGGACAGTAATCTCCCACATGGACATGAGATTTGGGGGATTGAACTCAGTTTGCCAGTTTCAGAAAGTCCTGGAATTTCATGGCATATGTCTACACGGCGAAAGATAGCTCCATAGCCGTCATCCTCCTGTACAGGTCACAATACAGTATAAATGTCTGCACACAACAGCTATGGTCAGGTCCCTGAGTCTCCTCGGCCTTGGAAGCCCAAACTCCTGTATCCTAAAGCCCCTTTTCTCCTCTCCACAGGAATGACGTGCCAAGCTCGAAGCTCCTACATCACCAGTGAGATCTTGTGGGGCTACCGGTTCACTCCCGTGCTAACGCTGGAAGATGGGTTCTACGAAGTCGACTACAACAGCTTCCATGAGACCTATGAGACCAGCACCCCATCCCTCAGTGCCAAAGAGCTAGCCGAGCTGGCTAACAGGGCAGAGCTGCCCCTGAGTTGGTCTGTGTCCAGCAAACTGAACCAACATGCAGAACTGGAGACAGAGGAGGAAGAGAAGAACCCAGAAGAACAAACGGAGAGGAATGGTGATGTGGCAAACCTAGAGAATGAATCCAAAGTGTAGGCCCTGCCGGGCCAGCCTTTCCCTCCCACTCAGACAGGGCCTTCCTTGTCTCTCACGCCCCTCTTTTTCTGTCTCTCTTACTTTGATCTTGTTTGGCTTATATTTAATTTTGGCATTTCCAGAAAACAAATCTTCAAGGTGTAAAATGCCTACCTGCCCTCTCTCAGATGTTCAGACGGACAAGCAGACAGGAATTTGGTTATGGCACAGGTCCCTTCATTTGTGGCCCGACCTGGTCTCCACCCACAGGAGAGACTTAGCCACTCACCCACTTCATTGTCCAACACAAATCACTCAAAAGAGCTATCAGGGGTTTTACCCAGTGTCACAAAGGTCACCTGCTTACTGTGGCCATAGGTCACACAGAATAGTCTCTTTGGTTTTATAGGGCCCACCCAGCACAGGGCAGGCTCTTGCCCACACAGACACTGAGGGTACAGGACCCAGGTGAGCTAAGGATAGACCACTGTACATAGATCTGCCCTATGGAATTATTTTCTTTTGGCAATTAGTAACAAAACTCAGCATGCACAAAAGTACTGTGGAGCAGAACTCCTAGTAATGTACATAGATGTATCATTCATGTAGCTTTAGACATATAACTTTAGAAATAAGAAAAAAAGATTCCCAATGTACAGTGGGTATTTCTGTTGTTACCTTGTCTTTTGATTATTTTGATCTCCTTGACTGCTGGCCCCCTAAATGCATGGCCTTTGTTCCAGGCCCCAGGCTGACAGTTGCTAGGGTGCCATTCTGTCCCCTTGTGATCCTTCTGTTGAATCTAATAAGCCATAGGTCTGGGAACAGTCCAGAGGTCTAATAGATGGCACGATCCACCATCCAAAATGCTGATATACTGTGACACATTTACCAAATGGATGCCATTTGTTTATAGACAACAAAGGTCTCTCTGACTAGCCTGGGGGACTAGGAACAGAACTCTAGCACGGCCCCACGTGGCCCTTCCCATGAACTCTAGCCCTTTGGAGTACAGCAGTTTAAGAAGCTTTCTGTAAAACCATTGATTGCTCTTCTATGTCGTCTTCTATGAGAAACTGCAGGCTTTTCATGTGGGCCACGGCAAGTCAGCAGACGAGGATTTGGGTGTGAAGCCATGGCTTTCAGGAAGGCATGCAGAGGCTGAAATGACAGTATTTACCACCAGCTCCCTGACCTCCGACTTCAGCCGGCATGCCTGTCCCTGGGACCTGGCCTTACCATTTCTTACACTGTTTTTTTTTTTTAATCTTCTGTCATCATTGTTGTTGTTATTATTATGAAATGACCAGAATTTGGCATACAAAGTAGATAACCATCTTTGTGGCAAATCCCTCCAGAGTGTGAGAGTGTTCCACTATTTGAAATCTAACCCAAGCGTCTCTCAACCAAAAGAGCACAGACATCAACAACAATCAAACCTCATTTTGATCTTCAAAGAAGGAAGGAATGAACGAACAAAGGAAGGCAGGCAACATGTGGAATAATCTAAATTCAAAAGGAAATCAAAAGTAAGCCTGGAAGAGAATCTTGAACGAGACGTCAGACAGGCGGAGATTTTGCACCGATCTTTCTCGTTGATTTTGCATTTATAAACTGTTTGTCTTGAACACCATTGCCCACCACAAATATGCATCGAAGGGATCTAAATTTACTTCAGCTCCTACAGATGTGCTCAGTGTGAGACTTTGCACCATGGAGGTCAAAGAGGTCAAACTAGCTGTTCCCCTGCCTCCCTGGCCGCCCCTGACCAGACTACACAGGGCTTTGCTGTAGTCTCGGTTCCTTGTCTATAAGAGAGATGCCCCAGGAATTATGGGAAGTGGTTCCTCCATCCAACATCTGGATTGCTCCTCTCCCTCTGCAGGAATCTTGCCACCCAAACAACCATTTCCTGGCGCTGACTCTGGAACACAAAGCTATTGGCTGTGGCCCTTCCCTGCCTGCCAGCATTTGCTTTTGGCATTGGTTATTTATCAGTCGAGCCAAGATTCACTCTGCACAATCTAAGCAGGAGATGGTGGAGGAGAGAGCCTGACACAATTCCCAAGAGGCTGTGGGAGGTCCCACAGCCTGACCTTGTTTTAGCCTTATGAAAGATGCTCCGCTTCGGGGCACCAATCTGCAGCAGCCCAGGGCAGGGCCTGTGTAGCACAAAGAAGGTGGCGAGAACCTGCCAAATGTCTACTGACTTAGCTCTTGAAGACTCCTTGGGCCTTTTTAAATCTGTTACTGAGGTTTGAAGGACAAAAGATTCCCTGTCGATGGGTTGAAAGAGCCGCTTTGAAGCTGATGGCTTCTTGCCTGCTCTTCAGCACACCTGGACAATAGGCCTGTGTGACCTCTGCAGGGCGCTCTGATGGGAGGTCTCTCTCTGCCTCTCATGGTCTTGATGTCACTGTGGTTGGTGACGCAAGTGGAAGAAAATCCTGTGTGTAACACGAGCTCAGACTCTTGAGAGGCGGGCGCTCCTGAAGGACCTTTTATTAGAATGTCCTTATCAAACATGTCTATTTTTCTACAGTCACTGAGAAAATGGTTTAACAGTGTATTTTGTGTCTACTGTTAAAATTTGAAAGAAGGTCATTAGGACTGAATTTTCTAAGCAGCAAGTAGTCAGTGGGGGTTTTCATTAAGATAATTCAACAAAAGGGACCCCCAACGCCTCCCCTTTCTAGTCCACAATCCCAGTCCCTCTCTCCACCAACAGACCAAGTGCTACGAAAATGCATAAGCCTATTAATGCATCAATCGATCCATAACCAGTAGAGCGCTCTCTCTCTCTCTCTCTCTCTCTCTCTCTCTCTCTCTCTCTCTCTCTCTC
>CABHPQ010166647.1:32979-54118 GCA_902168405.1 Peromyscus aztecus
CTCTCTCTCTCTCTCTCTCTCTCTCTCTCTCTCTCTCTCTCTCTCTCAATTCCTCCTTCCCTCCCTCCCTCCACCCTTCTTAGCCCTTGATATTTTTGGCTACTTGGTTGGTGTCTCCAAGTCATTTTTTTCCCCATGAAGCACAGTGAGATCCATGGGCTGGATAAGATCTGGAACTCAGGGGCAACAGTTGCCATAGTTGACCCCAATCTGACAGAGTAAATGAGCTCCCTGGGGTTTGTCTGGAAGGGAGGTGCTGAAGAGATCCTGGAAGTCCTCGATCTACTGACCACGCCCCTCCCCATTAACTTTGCAATAGGAAGAGTGTCTATTCATTTACAGATTGACTTTATGTAACAAACAGCTGTTCCAGCAGTCCCCAGGGCACACAGCACGCCTGTGCTAACACATTAGAATCAGTTCATCCTTTTCAGGTCCTTCTGAACATCATGTTGGGATGTGGTTGTGACTCCATGTCCATGAGGTAGAACCCTCTCTTTTGTTCTCTTTTGTCTCCATTCCAGACCTACTGACTTAATTTAGTATCTAAGTTTCCTAACAGAAATCTAGCTACTGTATCAAAATGTCGACCTATTTCTTAAGCACAACTTTTCCCTTACAGGTTTAACCAAAATAGGACTCAGACATGCCTTTTTTTTTTTTTCATTATACTCTAATTTAAATTTAAGTGTGGCTTCATTTTAGAGCCTAGATGTTCACAATTCTTGCTTTCTTCCCCAACTTGTTTGCTTTTCTGTCTGAATTTAAGATGGTATCTTTGGAGTGTTTGGAGACTGTTAGACTGAGGCGTGCCACAGGGAGAGCAAGAATGCTTTGGAAGATTCCGTGAGCACGCTGAAAAAACACCAGATCCTTTAGCTGAGGGAAACCATGAAAACATACAGTCACTCACTACCGAGACGACTCCTGAGAGTCAACTTTCCATTTCTTTCCCTGACTTCAGAAATGCTCCAAACAACACAAAAGCCGGGAAGGCAGCTCCAAAGGAAATGACCCCCATGTGACCAGCATTACTATGATGCTCATTTCTATGACTTCAACTCAACGGATAGCTGTAAAACTGGAAAACATAAGCAAAATTGACATAATAGATTGATTGAAATTACAACACAGCTAAAAAACATTATCTTGAGTTAGAGTTTATGTCCAACCTATATTTAAGAAAATGTCACCTTGTAATTCAGAGTAGAAGGAAACATTCCTCTTGCCAATATGTCTACCCTCAATGTCTCAGAGGAGACTTTTGATTCAAAATGTCCTGTAGAAGTCAAGACTGTCGGAAGGTTGCTAAGGGACTTGGACAATGTGTACAGTTTTGACAGTGCATACCTAACAACAAAACAATATTTTACCTGACATTGTGCAGTAAATTCAGAACACTCCCACAAATCATCTCATGGAACTCTAATGCACAGGGCGCTGAGCACTATAATCACCATAATTGGGGATGTAGAGTTTGGGCAAATTGAGTAATTTCACCAAAGCTCCAGGACAGTAAATGATAGATCCTGGTCTCAAACCCAAGTCACAAGGCTATAAGCATGGGATGTTTTTGTTATGAAAAGGTTTGGCACACCAATATGCTGAAAGTCTAACCTATTATACTCTTTCAAGTTAACACTTACAAGTATAATTTTTATACTTACAAATGGTTGGGAGAAAAAACAAAAATATTTGGGGGACATATAAAATTCAAATCTCAGGGGCCAGGGATGTAACTTGATTGGTAGAGGGCTTCCCTAGTTTGCACAAAGCCCCAGGTTTGGTCCCTAGTACTGATAAGCAAAGCATGTTAGCACACACCTATTATAGCATTTTGGAAGCAGAGGCGGGAAGATCAGAAGATCAAGGTCATACTACATAGAGAGTTTGGGACTAGCCTGAACTACATGGGACCTTGTCTCAAAAGAAAATGATAATTCAAATCTTGGTCCATAAGTAGTTTCATTGGAATACAGCGTTTCATTTGTGCATGCATTGCCTGTGACTGCTCTGACTTGTGAGGAGAGCTGAGTAACTGCAAGAGAGATTGTATGGCTGGCAAACATCTGTGCTATTACTAAATGATACTAGCCATTTGGGATGTGGCAGTCCTTTTGAGAATTATACTATTCTCATAGGTTTGGGGGAACATCAGAGAATGATCTCCTTTCCCAGCCCAAATCTCCCTTACAGATCTGTACCAGGAAAATGTATTGTGGTTTTTAAGAGTAGGTCATATGGTCAGGGCACTCAGAGAGAAGGCTTACTTTTCCTACATAGCCTTCTGGGATTCAGCATCTATGTAGGAAATGGCAGAGTGGAACCACTCATTAATGAGCAATAAAGAAATGAAAGTTCCCGGCCCATCGACGGAATTATGACTTCTCTGGTGCCGTGGGCCATAAACTCTGCAGACTCTTCAGCCCACTGGTGTCTGCTCAGGTGCAGGTGCCAGCTTGGAGAAGGACTGGCTGCTGAGGGGCCTCACGTGTTCTTGCTGGTCCCTGTAGTCTGGGACTCAGGATGGCGCGGTGTGGTGCAAAGGATCCTGGGACCACTGTCAGTGTTCCTCTACTCTGGCTCTGGCCTTCTCTGGCCCCTTGGCTAGAAGTTCAACATGCAGGTGACCACCTGTCCTTCTCTGGGAACTCAGGAAGTCTCTGCAAGCTTGAGGGGAGCAGAAGGGTGGGACAAGGTTATCAGATCACTGGTAATTGCAAAACAGAATGAATCCCAGGGATGGGAATTTTAGATACGGCAATATTAAATGGCATTGTTTGGAGTCACAAATTTGATTTACTTTAGTGTTAAGGAAATATTCTTCATACCAATCAGCCAAATTTGGTTCTTTATCGTATCAGTTCTATTTTTAAAAAAAAAAAAAAAAGACAGAGAGAAAGCATACATATCAAGTTCTCTTATGAATGCTTCCTAGGAAATTAGATGGGAAAGAAACTATTTTGTGACAAATCATTGTATGTTGTGCTTTTGACAGACAAATGATAGATGTGTTCCCACATGCCAAACTAGGTAGGTGATGGTATCTGCCACAGAGACCATGCAGAACTCCTTAATTCTTCGACCACTTGGAAGAAATGACCAGGTCACACAGTCTCAAAGTCCAACATCATGAAACTTAAATAAATGTAAAAGGAGCCAAACTTCTCCTTGGCCTCATTGCCTTAGCAAAAGAAAGTTTCATGCACCCACCCAATTCACGTGGGGCAGCCCAAGGAGAAGGAAGGCGATGCTTTTGAGATATACAAGATTAGTTCACGGGTGGACTCCTCTGGCGGAAAAGGGAGAGTTGGCCGTTGATGAGATGTATCTATCATGTTCTTTTAGATCCTCTTCCCCCAGACTTGGATCCAGGTGTGTGTGTGGTTGGCAGATAACAATGGCCACAGAGTCAACAGGTATCAGCTTCAGGGGTAGACAGGTTCCCTCCTATCCACATGTAATTGACCACCTCAAGATCAAGGCTCAGCACCCATCATGAAAACTGTGATATCAATGTGGCCAATCTCTTTAAGAATATGAAGGGCTGTTTTTCTCAGGCAATGTAAATATCTGCTACCAACAAGCACTAGTGAAATAAACATGCCAACCATCGGAGCTTCTGAAATTTAAACAGTACTCATAGTATGTTCACCCAAAGGAGTGAGAGGCCCCAGACTCCCAGGAGTCTAAGAGCAGAAACAAGCTGGGGCCAAAAGCCCTTCAGAGCCAGCCACTGCTAGATGTATGGTCATGAAATACAAATAGCGTATCGACTGGAGCTAGGGCCTCAGATCCCAGCCAGTGTGCACTATCTAAACCTCTGGGTCTTCAATCGGAGTTTTCAGAGAAGGAAGGACAGTCTTCAGACCCACCCTCTCTCAGTACCTCTGCCTGTGAGAGTGACAACGAACACCCTCCCCTGCTCAACTTGAACAGGCCACGAGACTCACCATGCCCACCTGCTGAGGCCCCTCAGAATGAGTGTCTGCACAAAGGAGCTGCTTCTTACACATCTAGACAATGACCTAGAAGTGTCTTCTGAGGATTTGGAGATTTTAAGGATACCTAGAAGGCATTCTTGACTCCATAGAGCACCTCCTGAGCCAGGAATGAACTTAGACCTTTGGAATCTGCCAGGTGCCAGGGAACCCTGCCCATATGTAAATCCAGTAAAGCAAAAATGAAGTAAGCAAGCGGAAGGAAATTCCCAGAAGTTCTGATTTCACCATAATGATTATCTCCGTGATATTTTGACTTTCTTTTTTCATTAGGTATCCAATTCTTCATACTTGAGAAAATCTCACATTGGGGCCTTACAATGCAGTGAGGACAGGAAGTCAGTCACTTAGGACATTACAGTTAATTTTCTGAGTAGTGGAACCTGTCCCGTCTTTCTAAGCAAGTCTCAGAGCTGTCCCATTAGAACCCACCTTACAACCAATATGAATCCCATTCATGTCAAAGAATTCACAAACCTTTCTCTAACAGCTGCCAAAGGAGGATAGTTGTTTGATTTAATCCTTGAGCAGCCACCACCTATAGCTTGTTATCTGGCAGTCCTACCTCTTACCACAAACTCTCCACTGCCGACTATATTGGAGTCTGACCTCCGAGATAAAGTATTTAGAATAGTTTGCTCCTACCATTAGATACCCTGAGCTTACTACTGGTGTCTGCACATCTTTGATCCCAGCCCAGCAAATGACCAGAGTAAGGTCAAGTGAGGTCTCGTGCTGAAGGGACAGATGTGCTCGCCTGGTTGGGTCTTTCGGTCTTTCCATCATTTGCAGCATATGATTATCTAGACAGCTTTCCCAAGAAAGTCCTGAGTATCTTTATTCAGCCCAGCACGCCTCCTCTAAAATCAGAGGCATGCCATGACAACAGCATTCACAGGCACAGGTTCTGAAGTGACCCAAAAATGTGCCTGGATTGGCAAAGTGGTCTTTTCTCTGCCCACAGTCTGTACAAACTGTGCTCTAGGGGAAACACCCAGCCCTCTGGGATGACTGCTGCTCAGGAGGTGTTGTTCAGCTGCTGCCATGGCAACCCTCCATCTGTGAGCATGGACCACTCTTGTGCAGGCTGGAGGAGGCTTGGAGGAGGTCCCAGGGGCTGAAACTCTGAGGGCTGATCCACCTGCAGACAGCCTTGGGGGAGCCCAGAGAAACGAGAGTCGGGCCCGATAAATGTGTACTCATTTAGCACACAAGTGTGGGGTAGTCTTGTTGCATCTTACCACAGTGTGCACATAGTGGCTGTGTGTGTGTGTGTGTGTGTGTGTGTGTACACTGTAGGAAGGAATGCACACACACACGCGCGCACACACACACACACACACACACACCACTTACCTTTTTAAAATTTAAAATTTTTAAACTTTAAAACTACATTCACAGTATCCAATGTAACAGATGTCCAAAGAATTGTCATTCTCTTAATCAATAAGTAAACACTGTCTGCCAAATTAATACTGGCCCAAAACAAATAATGTTTCAATAGTAAGCCCAAGTACAAACAAAGGCAATAGAAAACCTTATTCATATTTGCTGGGTGTGGTGGGGCACGCTTATCATCTCAGCACTTCGGAGACAGAGGAGGAAGAGCAGGGGTGGAAGGTCGTCCGTAACTACATAGGGAGTTCAAGGCCAGCCTGAGCTGCGTGAGACCTAACTAAATAATACATAGACATAGTTTGTTGTTGGAAATCTTATTTCAAGTTAAAGATACTCATTTTTATCCAGAATTCCGAGCTCTCAGAATACTATTTCTTCTTGCGCTTACCTTTTCCATCAGACTTTGAACCTGGAAATAGGCTCCTGCATATTGACACGCAAAAGTAGACCTGAGCGCCGAAGCGTTCAGCGCGCGAGTCAGTCTGGCCCCTAGAGCAGGCTGAAAGAAAGTCAGCGGGGTGGGCACGATCCCACAGCAATCTCAGAGGGCAAGGGAAGGAGACTGGGATGTGGCAGTGCCTAAGATGAGGGAGGTGTGGAGTGACATTTGAATTCAGATCTCTGATGCATGCCCATGCAGCTGACCTCAGCACCCAGGGCTCACCCAGTGAGCTTGCTGTATCCTCAGGGACAGCAGAGGATAAATGAGAATTCTCCACAACCCAGACCACCACACATAGGACTCGCTCCCATCTGGTTTTCTAGCTCTGTTACAATAGGCATCAAGGCTCGTTAACACAAATCCCTCCTATTTACAACTCTCCCTGTATCTGCCCCTGTTCTAAAAGAATGAAGAATCCTCTGGATGCTACACAGTGTGGTAAGACCTTCATAGCTAACACTCGAACTGGAAAATATAAAACAGCCACTCCTAAACACATATGCAGGAATGCATGCACGCACATAGACCACAGTCTTATACCTCCCAATCAGCTATGACCAAGTCCACATAAGTTTCCAGAAGATGGGGCTGAAGATACAGCTCATCAGCTAAGAGTACTTACTGCTCTTGTGGAGGAGGCCAAGTTTGGTCCAGGACCCACATCAGGCAGCTCACAACTGCCTGTAACTCCAGCTCCAGGAGAATGTAACACTTCTGACCTCGGCAGGCAAATGCACCCATGTTCTCACACACACACACACACACACACACACACACACACACACACACACACAATTTAAAATAATAAAAGTAAAATCTAAAAGAAAAGGTTTCTGGAAGTCGAAACATGAATGAGGACCACCCTCTCAAGTCATCGCAGTGGCATTAGCTTTTAAATGATCTTACACATCGCTGACCCACACATAGGCAATGGGCCATAAGAACCCATCATCAGTGTTCTGTTGGAGATTGGGAGCCTGGTCCTGGGTCTGCCCCCGCCCCCAATCCCTGTCATGAGCTATGCGGTCTTAGATAAATCCCTGAACCTCTCCCAATGTTTTTTTTTTAAGTGATAAGTTATAACTTTTTAAGGACATTTTAAGTTCCCAGAAAAATTAAACAGAAAGCACAAAGCCCCCATATGTCCCATGCCCTCCCATCCTCCTTCATTACTGACAAGACACGCCACTGTATATTTGCCACTGTGTATGAATTTACCCCGGTGCACCATTATCACCCACATTTGGAGGTGAAGTTAGGGCTCACTCTTGTCCATGAACATGGAATGTGTGGGCAACTATGTAAGGACAGGTTCCCACTGCTATGGTACCATACAGAGCAGGTTGGCACCCCACAATTCTCTGTAGCCCTCACCCCTTCCTAATGCCCATGGCTCCATCTCAGTCCGGGCAGCTTGGCCTCTTCCGTAGACTGTGGCTGCAGTTGCCCAGTGAAAAGCCTACCGAGGTTGTATTCTTGGTAGTATGCTCTTAAAGTTCCTCCCGTGGCTCCTCGGCTCTTCATTCTTCAGCACTGAGCAATATTCCATTTTCTGGACATACCAGAATTCATTTGACCACTTGCCTTTTTAGAGATAAAACTTCTAAAAGCATCTGTGTGTGGTTTTTATATGGAAATAGGCTTTCAGCTCATTTGTGCAAATATCAGGAATTATGATTGCTGTGTTACATGGTGAGACATTTCCCTTGTAAACTGATATACTGTCTTCCCTGGTGGCTGTATTATTTTTTTTTCATTCTTCTAGGAATGAGTGAGCACTCTGATTGCTCCTCCTGGTGTTTGATGGTGTCAGTGATTTGGATTTGTGTCCTTGTTACAGGTGTGTCATGGCATCTTATGGCTGTGTACCATGCCGGCCACAATGGCATCAAACACCTTCTCAGATACTTCTGTCTGTAGATTGTCACATTGGAGCATCTCTGCTCAGGTCTTTTGTTCACTCTGTAGGTGGGCGTTCATTTTCCTATTCTTGAACTGCAAAGGCTCTTTGTATATTATGGATCCTTGTTCTTCGTTAGCTGGGACTTTTGCAAATACTTCCTCCCTGCTGGCTGTTCTCTGAGAGTGTCTTTTGCTCTGCAGAAGTTTCTTATTTCAATGAAGCCCAGCCTGGCAATCATCTCTCTTGGATGTACCTTTGGAGCTGTATCTAAGAAGTTGTCATCCCCAAATTCATCCAGAATGTCTCCTGGGAGCTTTGTCATTTATCTTTTCCCCGGATCTATGATGGCTGTGAGGTGATGTTTTGTGACTGATGTGAAGTTTGTGTTCAGGTTCTTTTTTATCTTGTTTTTAGTGTGTCTTATACCTCTGGTATCATTTGCTGAAACAGCGCCCTTTGCTCCTTTGTCAAAAAGCAACCTGTGTCCTGCACAGGCCGATCACTGTGATTTATGTGGACTGCTTCTGGCCTCTCTAATCAGGTCCTTCATCTGCCCACCGACTCTTTGGCCAATACCACACCATCCCTAGTGATAGAACTGGTTGACTACTGTCTTACCATTTGGTAGTATCAGTCCTCTGTCTTTACATTGTTTCTTCGGTATCGAATGATCCATTTGTCTATTTTGGGTCTTTTGTTTCTCATATAAACTTTAGAGCACGGATCCACAGAGTAATCTGCTTGACTTTGGATTGGTATCGTATCAACTCTAAAGATCAAGATGGAGAGAAAACACCTTGACAGTGCTGGTTTTGTTCACTTACCTACGTCTTCGGTATCTTCGCCCCTTATATCTTCCTCACACAGATCTTACATATAGCCTATGAGACTTATACCCAAGTATTTCATTTCAAGGGTGCTAATCTAGATGCTCATAATTTTTTATTCCAGATTCTAATTGCTCATTGCTGGTATAGAAGAAAGCAGTTGGCTTTTGTATACTAATGTGCGTCCAAAATCTTTATGTAATTAATTTTTTAAATCTTGGTTTTGCTGGGGTAGGGATGCACACCTTTAATCCCAGCACTTGGGAGGCAGAGGCAGGTGGATCTCTGTGAGTTTGAGGACAGCCTGGTTTACAAGGCAGTTCCAGGACAGCCAGGGCTACACAGAGAAACCCTGTCTTGAAAAGAATAGAAAAAAACTATCTTAGTTTTGCTATCAGTTATAGATTTTCTAGAGGTGAGCTATCATCTATACATGATAACTACTTCTTCCCTTCCGATCTGATATCTTTTATTAACTTTTCTTGTCTTATTGCACCATCTGACATCTAGAATCATGTTAAAAAGCAATGGTGCCTGTTCTGGGTCGGAACAGAAAAAAACAAGTTTCTGTCAGTTAAGTGAAATGAACCAAAGGGAAGTTTTAAATACTGCTCCTCAGCCAGGCAGTGGTGGCACACGCCTTTAATCCCAGCACTTGGGAGGCAGAGGCAGGTGGATCTTTGTGAGTTCGAGGCCAGCCTGGTCTACAGAGCGAGATCCAGGAAAGGCTCAAAGCTACACAGAGAAACCCTGTCTTGAAAAACCAAAAAATAAATAAATAAAATAAATAAATAAATAAATACTGCTCCTCTCAAGAAACGTCAAAAATAAATAAATAGTTAAAAATAAAAAATAAATGTCCCTCTAGCCATACTTTACAGAGAACCTTTAGTTATTTACAACAGTTTTATTAATAACTGCAAAAGGCTTAGAGGCCAAGATGTACTCTTGGGATAAGTGAATAAACAAGCATCATTTATGATATGAATCATTCCATAATTGAAAAAACAATCCACAAAATCATGGAACAACATAGAATAGCTTAAGTGCAAATTATTAAGTTAAAACAATCTAAAAAGACCACGATATTGTGTGATTTCAGATATCTGATACTTACTGAGGACTTTCATAGTGGATCACAGTTTGAGTTTGATCAAATTCTCCCTCTGCGTCTACCAATAGTAGCACATATAATTTGTATTACTCTGCCCACTAATGTGGATTACAGGCATTTATTTTTGAATGTTGAACTACTTTTCTTATCTGGCATAAATCCCACTTGGTCATAGTATATAATTCTTTTTATGCATTGTTTGATTCAATTTGTGAGTGGTTTGTGGTTGAGGCTATTTGGATCTGTGTTCATAGGAGCTACTGATCTGTAGTTTTCATTTACTGAAGTATCTTTTCCTCATTTGTTCTTAGGGTGACGCTGGACTCCTAGTGTGGATTGAGAAGTATTTCTTCTAATTACATCCTCTGAAAGAGATTACAAAGAATTGATATATTTTCCTCCTTAACCACTTGGAAGAATCCACCCAGAATGAGCCCATCTGGACCTAGTGCTTTCTGGTTGGAAAGGTCATGAATAATTTACTTAAAGTCGGGGCTGGAGAAATGACTCAGCGGTTAAGATTGCTTGTTGTTCTTGTGAGGGCCTGGGTTCAGTTCCCAGTGCTCACACGGTGGCTCACAAGCACCTATAACTCCAGTTCCAAGGAACCTGGCACCTTCTTCTGGCTTCCACGGGCTACTGCATGTGTGTGGTGCACATAAACTCATGCAGGCATTCATGCTCATACACATAAATAAAAATAAACAAAACTTTAAGTCTCTAATGTACAGACCTTTGGGGTTATCTGTTTCCTCTAATGTGAGTTTTGCCAGACTGTATGTTTCCTGTAACGAGTCTCCTTCACACAAGCCACGAAGTGTGGCTGCATCCTCTGGTGTCCTTCCATGTCCGTAGGGTCTGTAGTTATACTGCTCCCGTCCATCCTTCTCCACAGTGGTTTCTAGTTCTCTCTCTCTCTCTCTCTCTCTCTCTCTCTCTCTCTCTCTCTCTCTCTGCTCAAATGGAAATTTAATAATTTTATTTTATCTCAAAGAACTAGTCCTTGGTTCTGTTGATTTCCCATTGACTTCCTGTTTTCAGTTTCATCAGTGTGTACCCTCGTCTCTATTCCTCGCTGGCTTTGGATTTAATCACTCCTGCGACTTAGAGGACTGGTTTCAGATTTCTGTTCTGCTTGATGCACTGGATGTATAAAGTTTTGTTCAGGCTCTATTTTCACTTCATGTCTAAAACCGTGGTTTCATCTTCACTGGGTTCAAGGTATTTTTTTTAATTTCTCTTGAGGTTTTTTCTGCACCCCGTGTTACTGAGAATTGTGTTGTTTAATCGTAAAGTGTTTAAAGATTTCCCGGGTCTCTTTCTATTATTGATTTCCAGCTTAACTCCACTGTGTTCTGAAAGGAACACTATAGAATTTTTTATAGTTTTAATGTGTTAAGGCTAACGGCCCAGGATGAAGTGTCCCGATGAATGCTCTCTGTGGCCTTGAGAAGAGTCCGTCACCTGATGTTCAACTCCTCATTTTTCCAGCATGTGTTTGACTCTACAGTCTCTGTCTCTATGATTCTGACATGAGTTCCTAGTTGCACCCCGTCAGTCTCAAACTCATGGTCCCTAACTGAGTCAGCCTTTAACTTTGTAAATTCTTCCTGCTCCTGTGCCAGCACACTCCTTCACCAGCCACATGCCTCTCGAATCTCCACACCAACCAGGTAGCAGATAGGTGATTATGAGGTAGGCGCTTTGTAGGGCACCGTGGCCTCCACCAAAGTGGAGAAATACTTCAAGGAAGGTTAGCATCATCAACGTAGAATAAACACACAGCTGCATATTAAATGAGAAAGTCACCCAGGGAGTGGAAGAGGCAGTTCAGCTTTTAAGGACATTTGCTGCTCTTGCAGAGGACCAGAGCTTGGGTCCAGGCACCTGTGTCAGGAGGCCCACAACCACCTGTAACTCCACCTGTTGGGTACCTGATGCTCCTAAACACACATGTACATTCTAACACAAATTCCCATAAATAAAGGTAATTTTTTTAAGTAACTCAATACCAGCATGTAATGACTGATTTCAACACAACTCTAGCTCTGCACCACTGGAAATATGCATGTAGGGACTTCACCAGAATTGTGTTGATACTAAACCACACACAAAACACAGGAGAAGCTAAGTCAACATGTTCGATAGCTCTGCTCTATTTCAGCTGTGACTCCCGTTGACAGCACTGCTTCCCCACCACCACCACCGCCATGTTTTTTGCCCAAAGCAGAAAGAAGAAATCGTTTTCATTATTGGTTAAAAAATAATGACTTGTATCTGTCTTTCCCAGATGCTTGACTGGCTGAGTAAAATAGGAGGTTTCTCTGTGAGCTAGGATAGAAAAAAAAATTATTCTGGAAAGTCCACGAGTTCAAAAGTCCATTATCAGTGTCAAATCCTTTTCTCATAGTTCAGTGAAACTGAGGATAAGACTGAGTCTCTGGTCTAGAGGTATTGTGCTTCCATGGACCACAAAGCTCTCACCAAACGGTCACACAGACTTATGAAGACAAAGTCAAGGAGCCCTGGAACTGGGCCTTGAAGCTGAGGTGTCCTGAGGTCCTCACTGGAATCCATTTCTAAGGAACACAAAGGGCTGGAGCTGTGACTCAGCAGTTAAGAACGATTCCAGTTTGCTGCCCAGCATCCAGGTAGGGCAGCTCACAACTGCCTGTACCTTCAGCCCCAGAGGATTAGAACCCTCTTCTGACATTTTCAGGCACGCACACGAGTGTTATTAAACCCACAGACATGCACACATATGCATAAATTTAAATTAAATTTTAAAATGTTTTAAGCAAACATAACCTCCCCCAGAAAAACTAGAAACACAAATAGACTTAGTCTTCAACTCTGTCCCCAGAAATTTTCCTAAGAACTTGAGTTTTTAATAACATGCTTGTGTCCTACAGACAAAGGTTTTCATTTTCAGGTGTGTGGCAGTCTTCAAGGCTGAGAGCATGCCAAAACTTATTTTTGTTCTAAAAGATTCAGCAGTTAATTAATGCTAGACAAGGGCAAGGCCCTATGTAAGGCATTCTGGTCATGGACACATAGTGAATGCTTACTGTCCAGTGAGCAACATCTTAAGCAAGGTACCCTGGGGGATACTAATAAATAGTAACACCTTCCATTGTCCCCAACAAGCTACTACCCCATGGCCACCAGTTCTTACTGTGTGGCCACACAAACCCCTGTGAGCAAATACTGATGCCCATATTACACATGAAGAAAGTGAGTCTAGTTTTAGGAATAAAAATACTTAATCCAGAGGGGCAGCTAGACCACACTGACTGGAATTTGAAGACAAGTCAGCTTCTCTATGGGCAGTAAGCAACAGCATCATGTGCCAGGAAGGGATGCATCTTGATAATCCTTGCACCTTGGTGGGCTTTGGAAGTGAGAGATCCAGGGGAAAGATGTGTCATAATGAGGGACCAGATTGAGACATACAGACATGCTTCAGGGAGCCAGGGGACAGTACCTGGGCTGGCGACACAGACTTCCCAGGGGATTTGATGAAAATACATTGTGAAAACTGGTGCTAAATCGTAGACAACTCTGAACTGGAGGTGGAGGGCCACAGGTGGGCTTATTAATAAAGCCATCGCAGCGTCAAAGTAGCTCCTGACGCTTTACGGTTGAACAAAAGGACAGTTTGCACTGAACTGAAGCAGGACGTCCTTGACACAATCGTCAAGCACTCCCAAATAATTCAGTGAATCTGTGAGGGGAAAAAATAGGAAAAAGTGGCATTTCTGTGGCATGTCATAGTAAATTGGAAGCCCAGCAAAATCATATGCAGAGAATACTGTAGCTTTCCTTAAGCAAAACCAATGATCTTTTAGAGATGCACAGAAAAACACAGGGAGAAAAATCTTCCCAAAAAAAAAAAAAAAAAAACTCCTGTGAAGGCTTCAACTTTTCTTCGAGGTAAAGTAGCTGATATCTGCTTCTGAGGTCACTGTTGCCAACCTCCCGCCAGGCTTTTTAAAGTGAGCCGGGCAGGACCTCAGGCCCGGGTGGCCCCTGACCCACTTTCATCCTTCGGTAACCCCGGCACTCAACTCCAAGTACGTCTGCGCACGGACAACGGGGCGAAAGCATGCCAACTGCGAAAGCACAAATTATGTATTGAGAAATCTCTACAATGCCAAATTTTTTTAGAATAAATATATATATATATTTAAGAACTCGCTGTGTTAGGGAAACTGTTTACATACTGAGGCGTTCCTCTTTTTTTGACTGGAACAATAAAAGAATAATTTGATATGGCCTTGGTTTCTTTTATATGTGTGTGTGTGTGTGTGTGTGTGTGTGTGTGTGTGTGTGTGTGTGTATTTCATCTCAAAGTTCAAAGAGCTACCACAGAGTCACTCAAAACGTGGGACCTTGCACCCAGAATACAAGGATGGCATCATAATTGTGCTGTGTCCCCTGCCCCACACTGCCCCCATATTTTCCTCCCCCTGTCTTTCCCTCTGCCTCGTGACCCTCCTGCCTAGGCCTCTCCAGCATGCTGCACTGGAATGCACCAGGGCTCTCCCTCTGTCTGTCTCCCTTTCTCTCTTTCAGTGGTGGGGGATGAACTAGTCCACAGACATGCACACCTATGGCGGCTTTCACACGCGCATTGAACCGCAAACATCCCACTCTGCCAGGCAGGATCTCTTATCTAGTGCTTCCTCCCACCTTCCACAGACAGCACACCACCCTCCTAACACTGTGGGAGGCCTTTGCGAGAACTTCCGTGAAATCATGATTCCTAAGCACTGCTCACTCTGTGACCTGGGCACTCAGGAGAAAGAGGACTCACTGGGTCCCTCAGGTCAGCGTATACCCACCGAAGGGTGAACACCCAGGAGGGATCCTGGACAGGAAGCTTTCCCATTGGTGATGCTGTCCTCAGCCTCGTCACTTTTGTCTCCAGCCAACACAAACACATCTTTTCCCGAGCTTGCTAGCCTAATGTATCCCTCAGACTTGAGGCCGCTGTGACAGCCTATCCAGTGTGAATGGCATACGGGGCACAATTCTTGTTAGCCCCTGTTTGCAGATGCATCGGTCTATATTCCTGGCTCTGATGCTTCTGGGCCTGTGCTGAAACCTGTGATCACAGTGCAGGGAGTGACAGAGTGTGTCTGCTCACTGAAGAGGAAGGGGGGGTATAACCATCAAAGACACACCCTTGGGGACCTGCTTTCCCAGCCGGATCCCACCTCCCAGTTTCAGCCAACTCTCAAAACTACCAGCTGGGGACCAAGGGCTCAACACAGGAGCAGCAGGGGTTTTCACACGTCACATACGACACCCGGCATGATCTTTCTTCCCTCCCAGCTGCTTGGGTTATAGTTTTCTTCCACCACAACTCTATAGACTCTTGTCTCTCAAATGGTGGGCTAACTCTGTCTCCAGAAGAGACTGCCAGAAGACCAGGCTCAAGAGAATCCCAAAGACATTGCTTAGGTAAACTGAGGACAAAGCAGGTTTGCCGGGGCCACTGTGAGTGCACCGTACGTCTTTCCCAAGTGGTTAGTCTGGAAAACGACCGTTTTCCCACTTTCTGAGACTCCGTGGGACTGGATCCTTATAGCACAGGGACTGCAACCACAAGCAGCCACTGCACACGCTTGCTCGTCGTGACGGGGTAGGGCACCCTTGCGCACACCTCGCCGGATGCTGACAGTCCGGCGACGTCAGCAACGGAGCTCCCACTCTCTAGCCGAGCAATCGGAGACTTGCTGAAGTAGCTAGTCCAGAATGGCATTGCAAATTGCAATTAGAATCACAAAAGTGTAACACCAAATTGAAAACTATACTGCTGGCTACCTATTAAACATTTGGAGATGACCCAGGATAGCCATCCTTTGCATTTAAGAAGATACCCAAGCCAATATCAATTCTTATTCCCAACATGGTTGTGGGGGGCATTGACCTCAAGCCAGGAGGGGTCATCAGAACATCAACCAAGGAGCCAAGGCCAAGAGGGACATGACACTGGCTAATGTGACCTTCCAAGGAAAAGTGCCGATCAGTCCTCCTTCCTGTTGGTCACCAAGTAGGTGGGTACCCAAGGGACGCTGCATCAGTGTGGGAAATGAAGAACAGGGACCAGGGCTTGAGAAGATTTGGAGACAACAATAACTTTATAAGCAGCAGTCCTTACCTCTATGCTTACTCCTAATTCACCACTAAGTCTGTTCTTAAGGCCCCATGGGCACATCTCTGTGGCAGATTCCATGCGGAAACAGTCAATGGAAACTGACTTCCAGTTTGCACTTGCAGGCCAGTCCCCATCAGTGGAATGCCATGTTATGACATCCAGCAGAGAGAGCTGGGACAGGCTGGCACTGTCCTCAAGTACCAAGCCTCTACATTTCCAAGAATTTCTCAAGTTTGCTACAAAACACAAAATTATATAAATTTACAATTGAATGAATTGTGTTAAGAAACAAACATTTGAAAAGCATTTAAAAATCATCTGTTCCTAATTGTCTCACTACGTTTGATAATTACCTGTATTCTTGGAGCTACAGACACCTGCTGTATCTGTGAGGTGGCACATCCTTTCCCAGCTCCATATTCACTAACAGCAAGTTGGGAGTTTGAAAGCAGTCTTGGTGGGAAAATTAACACCATAGAAATTGGCACATTCTACAAATGATGACTGAAGTTTCTCTGGAGAACCTGTGGTTAAAACGTTTGCCAGAACAAATGAGAGATGATTGTGAGAGACAATGGAGAAGGTGGGTCTTTTCGGCCGACTTGACTTCAAGGGTTCTCTTTGTCCACGTTATCTACAGGGAGAAGACGAGATTTCTGTCATGGAAAATGGCTTGAATGGGTACATAAGGTCCTTGTAAGCAGCCCAACTGGATGTCTGGTGTGAGGAGACTGGGAGAGGTGTCTCTTTGGTCTGAATGTGTGAATGTTCCTGTCCGAGTGATTACTCACCAGTGGCCTTCATTGTGGAGGATGGTCTTGGACATCTGAAAGACAAGACCCTGCCACTCATGAAGAGTGCTCTGAACATCTTGCCTCACTGTGAGTCACAGGTTTCTGGGGAGAGGAGGAATTCTGGACAAGACTTTCAGTCATTCATCTTGTCCAGAAACAAAACTGAGACCCAGTGAGTGTGCTATCTAGTTTTATGTCCACTGGAATCATCTGGGAAGAGGGGACCTCAGTTGAGAAAATACTTCCACCCAACCTGTAAGCAAGCCTTTGGGGCATGTTCTTGACTGATGGTTGGTGTAGGTGGGCCCCTCTGTGGGTACACCATCCAACCATGGTCGGTACCACCTCTGGTTGGGTATAGCCTCTCTGGAGGCTCCTGGCACCAGGACCAGAATGAAGTTCTTGATGGAATGGTTGTGATCTGGCCCATGATCCCCATGCTGAGTGACCTTTAGAAAATTACCTGCCTCCCAGAGACACACCGGGATCTCTTGGGATCATCCATAACACAAGGTCACCAAAGGCCAATGTTGCATCTGTTTGTCCTGGGCTGTCTAAGCATGCCTAGTTGATAGATATGAGGGAATGAATCCACTAAGTATGACAGAAAGTGAAGGTCTCTGGCATGCAGATGGAAGGGATATTTAGCATCTTGGCCAGGGTGCCCAGGGAGCAAGCATCCTTCCTACAGCAGCAACCCCAGCCTCAGCATGGTGACCACATCAGCCTGACTCTGTCCCTGGTGTGTTCCTCTCCACAGGATTCCATCTCCAACTCAGAGGCTTCAAATAAACACTAATTTTCATCACAACTTTCTGGGTTGGAAATTTGGGAAGGACATTCCTGGGAAGTGTGTCTCTGAGCTATCAACAAGATGCCTCAGCCTCTTTGAGTTGCTTCCTGTCTCTGCATCCCAGAGGAACTCCACCAAGACTGGGATCTTCACAGAAGGGAGATTCCAGGTGGCCATCTTACAACTCAGCGGCTTAGCCAGGTGATGGTAGCCTTTAATTCCAGGAGAGGCAGAGGCAGGCGAACGGATCTCTGAGTTAAGAGGCCAGCCTGATCTACAGATCAAGTGCCGGAACAGTCAGGGCTACACAGGAGAACCTTGTCTCAAAAACAAACAAACAAAAAACACAGTAGCTTCCATAGGACAAAAAACTGAAGCCGCTTAGTCAACTGAAACACAGGAAAAGAGCAATCACTTGCTGAGCTGCGAGCTCCGTGCAGTCAGGGGCAGAGGGTGGGGTTTTTGTGTTGGAGACAGTACCGCAAAATCATGGCAAGTCTGAGTTGCAGAAAGGAACATGCCCGAATCCAGCAGCCTGATCTGTGACCCCTTGAGTCTGACTGTATCAGTCACTGTCTTAAGGTTCTGTTGCTGGGATCAAATACCGTGACTGAAGGCACCTTAGAGAAGGAACAGTTTGTTTCAGCTCACACTTCTACATCACAGTCCATCACTGAGGGATGTCAAGGCAGGAACTCAAACAGGGCAGGAACCTGGAGGCATGAGTTGATACAGGGGCCATGGAGGGTGCTGCTCACTAGCTTGCTCCCCATGGCTGGCTCAGCCTGCTTTCTTACAGCACCCAGGACCACCTGCCCAGGGTGGGACCTCCCACAGTGAGCTGGGGCTCCCACATCAATCAACAATCAAGAAAATGCCCCCATAGGTTCGTCTACAGGTCAATCTAGTGGGAGCATTTTCTCAATTTAGGGTCCGTTTTCTCGGATGACTCTAGTTTGTATAGAGTTAACATACGACTAGCCAGCACGGTTAATTTTCTGTTGCTGTGGTAAAATATGCTGGCAAAAGGCGACTTAAAGAAGGAAGGGTCTATTTCAGCTCACCGTTCCAGAGGGATACAGTCCATCCTGGTAGGCAAGGCATGACAGGGGAGCAGGAAGCTGGAGGATCACATTTTCATTCTCACACAGGAAGTAGAGAGAGAACAGGAAGTGGCGACAGGCTGTGGAACCTCAAAGACCAGCCTCAGGGACGTGCTTCCGCCCACAAAGTTCCACCTCCTAAAGGTTACAGAACATTCACAAACGGCACCCGTAAGTGTTCAAACACATGAGCCTGCAGGGGAAATTTTATATCAAAACCACAACGCTGGTGTCTTTGAACTTCTCACCATTCACCCTGGCTGGAGAACTGTGGGTGACAAATTGTTATACTTCTGAGCCTCTGGCACACAGAGGGGCATCTTGGCTGTGAAGCCTCCGGATGTGGACCACTAGGCTATGTGCTTTGAAGACATCGGCACCTGGGAATCCCCAAACCTGCCAAGCTGGGTTTAATTATTCCCCACTGCTATGAGGAAACTGGTGTACAGAAAGTTCTAGTAATCTGCCCTAGAAAGTCTTACAGATGGGGAGCCTGAACTCCATTCTTAGGTCTACTCACAGGAACACAGGCTGTCCTCACCACGTATGTTCAGCCCCTACAATGTCTAAAACTAAAATCCCCATGTGTTCCCTTAACTAGCAGAATTTTCAAGAAACCTTGAAGGGCAACAGTTTATCTATAAAACGTTCCGATTTGGAACAGTTTCTGTAAATCAGAATACCTGTCAATCTCATCTGTCACCACCAATTAAGAGTGTCAGCATTGATTAGGACAGGGTGATCTGCAAACAGCCACCTCTGATTATTCCACTAGCAGTGAGTGCATCTGCTCTGCCCATGCCCATGCCCATGCTGCTCCTTGCTGGCATCTGAGCTCAGCTTCTTTAAACTTCTAACATGGACGAAAGACCACTGGCTCCCCCCAGGAATCCTCCAGGCCTTCAGGCTGGATTGGAGCTGCTGAGGCAAACAGCCTCACAGACTGGGACCCTCTCCAGTGTGCAGTAGCCACGGTTGGACTACCCATATCAGATATTACTCAGCCCCCTGGCTGGGTTTTTTTAATATTTTAGATTTCATTTTTATTTTATGTGTATGGGTGTTTTGTCTGCCTCATGTATATATGTACACCACGTGCATGCAGTACCCATAGAGGCCAGGAGAGGGCATAAGAGCCCTTAAAGTGGTTGCGAGCCACCATGTGGGTGCTGAGAATCGAACCCAGGTCCTCTGCAAGAACAGAAAATGCTCTTAACTGCTGAGCCATCCTCTCCAGACATTAATAAATCACTTTTTATTATATATTTATCCTGTTGGTTCTATTCCTCTAGAGAACCCTGACTAATACAGCTTGAAAACCCTGCATTCCATTAAATTACTAGGAAATGTGTTGGTTTGAGGCCCCACAAAACTATGCCTCACTGGAGTGACAGTTTTCAGAAAAGTCTTTTCCACTGTCCCAGAGAAACAACAATGGCTGCTCCTACCTCCCGTAGCCATTCCCACTACACTGACTTCCTAAGCCAGAGAAGAGGGTCTGTCCCCAAGTCAGATCCTGTGAAGACTCTACAGCAAGCCGCAGCTGAAGGCCTTGCTTATTGTACTAGGTAAACAAGTAATTCATTTACGGAACAGAGCTATTTTCATTTGCCTCCTTTTCTGGGCAGTTCAGCATTGTGAAAGCAGAGAGCTCAGCCTTCAACTCCCTTCTAATGCAGGAAGTATCTGTTCCCCTCTTGGCTGCCTTGGTGGGGCAGGATTGGCTTCTGGTTGCATCTGTCTTGTTGTCTGTGAATATACCATCAGTCGCCTGAGAGACTTGGCAGGTGGGTGGAGGAACATCCCTCAACAGAGCAGAGTGCCTTGCCATGGAGAAGTCCTGCTCACCAAAAAAGCAGTCAGTTCTAACTATGGGGATAGTCACAGCCCGCTGTTCCCACCTCACACACAGGTAGAACCAGGCACTTTCTGTAGGTTGTATCAAGTTCCCCAGAAATGTATGCTGAATTTCCAAACCCTGACGACTGTGGATATGATCTGATATGAACAAGGATTGAAGGCATAAACTAGGAATAGTATATTCCAGAATATCATGGGCATAACCCAATAGAACTACCCTCCTTATACAGAGAGGAAAGGTATGGCAGGCAGTAAGGGATGCAACGTGGAGACAGACAGCCATGGAAGACTCCCATGGAGGACTCCCAGGGAGGACAGTCAGGGAGGACACCCAGGGAGGACAACCCGGAGACCAGAGGCTGAGAATAAAGAGCGTACCTGCAAACTAAGCCAATCCCAGAAGAAACAGGGAGAGGCTGGCCCAATCCACAACTTGATAGTCTTACAGTCACCCAGTACATAGCATGCTTGGCTGTCCATGATCCCCAGCAGAGTATTGCGAAAAGTTTCTGCTTGCCAGCCAGTGGTGGTGCACGCCTTTAATCCTAGCACTCAGGTGGCAGAGGCAGGTGGATCTCTGTGAGTTAGAGGCCAGCCTGATCTACAGAGTGAGTTCCAGGACAGGCTCCAAAGCTACACAGAGAAACCCTGTCTCAAAAAAACCAAAAAAAAAAAGGGCAGCTTCTGCTTGCTTACACACACACACACACACACACACACACACACACACACACACACACA
>CABHPQ010166648.1:0-15725 GCA_902168405.1 Peromyscus aztecus
TTGTTCTGAACCCAGAAGCCAGCATCAGCAATGTACTAGGTAATGCCCAGCCTGCTTCCAGCTCAGATATGGCTTCCTGCTCACTCACCCAGCAACCATGACTCTTTCTCCTGTATGACCTGCTGCACATGTCAGGCATGCGCCCACTCAGGCCTTTGCAATTACTGTTCCTTTAGCCACACAGCAGCTTCTTCAGTGCTTCTGTTTAGTCGTCTCTGAATGGAGTCCATCCCAGCCATCCAGCCCATGTCCCGATTAGTGCTTAGGTCTCCCTTTCCCGGTTTGTATCTTGTTATTGGCATTTGACAACATTTAATAAAATGCACATTCTGTGTATGTGTCATAGATTGCTAAAGTCTGTCAGCTATTAGAGCATGGGGTCTCCAGAACAGGAAGTACTTCTTTACTCCCTTACATTGAGCCTTAAGCCATGTCTGGCACCGAGCAGGTGTCTGAGTATCTCTGAAATGAAAGAGTGAATAGCTGTACCTACTCGATGTTCACACAGCTCCCATGCTGCACTCAGTCAAGGGTTTGTCTCAGTTTACTCAAGGATCCAAGTTATTTCAATATGAAAAATATTTTAAGCAACTCCAAGTTCTCTACATGATATCGTTTTCCAAGGAGATGGAATACACACATGTCTCCTTATTCCTGGTGCAAAGTACATCCAAGACCCTCAGGATTTTATATAAAGCAAATAGAAGGCCTGGAAGAGAGAAAAGAAGCCCAAGGTCCCAGCCTTGAACTGGAGAAATGATTGGTTCTGCAGGAGCTTTCCTGGTTTACTTACCTCATACATGCCCTGGATCAGGTACTGGGAAAGCTAACGCACTCAGGCTAGGGTGTGGCTCAATAGTAGAATACTTTGCTAGCTAGTTTCCATCTCCAGGGTCATTTTCAAGAACAGACTATAGGGCATGTAGGATACACACCTGCAATCCAGCCTTTAAGAAGCTGAGGGATGAGGATCATTTGTTCAAGACCAACCTTGAATATATAGTAAGACCCTGTTTTAATAAAAGTAATATTTCTAAAATGGGGGCTATTGGTGAATGCAGCTCAGAGTTCTTGCCTATCAAGTACAAGTTCATGGGTGCATTCTTTCGTGTGAGGGAAGACAGATTAAAGCTAGCATTCTGGAAAAGAATTTAAAAAAAGAAAAAGACAGCCAAACTCAGGTGCAGCTCACCACACACACCTCTGCCAGAGCAGGTAGTGATGAGGCCAAGAAGTGGGGCACTGATCCTTGCTGCCCAACAGCAATGAAGAGCTCCACCCCAGCCCAGATGCACCCCAACCCAGATGCACAGAGTCACACCATGGAGAACCTGTCCATCCATCTCTTAGTAGCCATAAGGGGGCAGTTCCCACTCCAGTCATTTGACAGATATGAAAGGAAGCCTACTAAAACATAATTTAAATATACTCTAGCCCAGGCATATCTGAAATGCCCAGACTTCAATGGAAAGAGGAGTGAGAAAGTAATGTGCAGACATCAGTGAGAGACAGCACAGTAGCGGAGTTGTCCAAGAAGAACCTTAACGAGACCAGTCTACAAAATGCTTGAGTTAGCAGTTAAAAAGCCTTAAGCAAATAAGAATATGGATGGTTCAGAAAGGAAATATCTAAACTCTCATCAAAAAGAGAAAATAGAAGCAAACAAAAATTGAGGAGCCAAGAAACATAATCATTAAATTTATAAAACTTAATAAATGAAGTAATAAAAGAATGGAAAGAGCAAAGGAAAATTCAGCTCATGTGAAGACAGAACAGAACAGAACAGCCGAGAAATAAGCTGAAGACACTGAGCAGAGCTCCATGAAAATGTAGGACCACATCCTGATGAGGGTCATCTCAAACTCAGTTAAGTCACAATGATGGGCTCTCATGATTGAGAGCAGGACAAGGACCACATAACCACAAAGGCATACTCACTCACTATGAGATACTCTGTGCCACCTCAGGACTCTGCCAGCATGAAAGTCCATCACTAGTCTGGGCTGGAGGTTCTGAGTGTGAACAAAAGCAAACTGAATAAGTCGTGGGAAACATGGTCTCTGCTTTGGTTCTGGCCTCCAGGTTCCTGACTTGACCTCCTGCCTCAGCTTCCCTCAGTGACAGACTATGACCTGGCAGCTAAATAAACCCTTTCCTCCCCAAGTTTGTTTGGGTTGGTGTTTATCACAGCAACAGAACCCACCTATGACAAATGACCACAGCCCCTAATTAAAATGCCTCCCAAACTCAACCACCATCAATTGCCAATAGTTCCTCAGCTAGGAAGTAGAGTCTCATGAGCCCTCCCTGATCCAAGGTAGAAATTTTGATTGGCTTTCTGTGTACATGTAAGCACAGTTGATCTGAGTTCCTGAGGGCAATGGCCAAGTCATGTTCCGAAGATTCCACAGCACTCCACCCCACCCTCCAGCTCTCACACACCTCCAGCCTTCTCTTCCTCGATGTTCCCTGAGCCTTTGCAGGGAGAGGGAAGTGCTGATGTAGCTCTTCCAATTAGAACTGAGGACCCAAAATCATGTGTTCTCAGAGTTTTGACCAATTTTGTTTCTGCATTAATTGTTACTGATTGCAAAAGGAAGCTTCTCTGACCAGGGATGAGAGCAGCCTAAATCTACAGGTATAACCATGAATATTTAGAAGGTGGTTTGGCAGCAAGTTATTTTTCAAAATAACAATAGTGGGTCCTGAAACATCATTTAGAAAACCACAATAAAATAAGATAAATATACAAACGTAAGCCTAACAAAATATCTACAGGATCTTGTCCTGGAAAACTACGAAGTGTTGGTGAAAAAAATCAAAGATCTAAAATGAAGATATGAACTGAGTCCCTTGATTGGAAGTTCTAACATGGTAATAGTATTAATTACTTAATTGATATAAAGATCTGTAAAAATCCAAGATTTTCATAGATATAGACCATACAGGTATACTTAATACTGCTTTTAATTTATATAGAAATCTATATGAAATAGCTAAAATTAATATAAAAAAGAAAAAGGAATAATAGAAATAACTCACTTCCCTGTAGAGAGTTGATGTAATTAGTTCTGCAGAGTATGCATCAGGAGGTGTCCACATGGGTAACACAGACTTGAGAGCACAGACCCAAACTTACATAAATGTGCTTCCCTGGTCTTTGACATGAATGGAACACTTCTGATTTGGCCTGATAGATGCTATGAAGCAAAGTAAAAGGAGCTAGCTGAAGAAAACTTGAGCATTTGAAATAAAAGGGAAACGTGCATGAGCTGGTTGTACTAGAAAATGAAAGCTTTAGGTCGCCGAAATACCTCAGTCAGTTGTACATGGACCCCAAAGTGCAGACAACCTTGGGGATAGCCACCAGGAACACTGGACTAGGGTTCAGTTCAGACCAATGTTGGTTGTGCCTGTGCAAATGTCTTACAGCCATCCTGGCCAGACCCAAGGAAGTGACTCTGCCACTCTCTGAGGAGCTGGACTCAGAACTCTACTTAAGAGACCTCCAGAGTTCCCCAGCCTACTGGCCTATGGCCACCACACCGACTGCACTATCTGGGACTATCTGGATCTGAACACAGATCAGCTCCCTCCTCCACACAGAGGTGATGGCTCCACAAGGCCCAAACTGCTGGGTTGCTGTCTGCATCCCTCTCCTGCCTTTCTGGAGACCCTTTTACACAGACTGGTGTAGAGAGAGAATCCTGTCCCTGGGTACTGGACCAGCTGCGGGACAGGAACCTGTGGGAGTGAATGGCTTGTCTGGAAAGCCAAGCTCACTGTGCCTCAGAGCTCATCTTGTGAAATTAATTGCCGTACTGGGATCTCTAGGGGAGCGGGAGAGAGAGAAACCCCCAACTACTGCTCACCTGGAGCTTGATATCACTCCTTAAACATCGGGCACCACGGACTCTCGTGGGTAGAGGTAGGTCCAGCTGGGTGAGTCCAAGGGGGCCCCAGATCCTAGAGTAGCCATTTTATAGCACATTTAAGGCATCACGAAAATTCAGGTCTCCCCTATGTTTGGTGGATGTTGAGTTCTTCAGTTGCTGTTATCCCAAATGACAGGCTATGGACCACTAGAACTGATGCCTGGCTTTCAGTCTTTGACCACTTTGAATTTCTGGGTTTAGACTCTGATTGGTCCCAGTTCTGAAGTTCTAGTTGCGACTCTGGGCTCAGACTCCAAATACGCCCAGACTGGTGAGTGTGGTGGTGATAGGCCAGCAGGTGGGGGAGGGGTCTGGCTCTGGAGGTCTCTTAAATAGGGTTCTGGGTCTAGCTCCACAGAGAATGGCAGAGTCAGAACTATGAGTTCCTTGGCCTGGCCAGGATGGCTGCAAGTTCCAAGGGAATGGAGATGGGCTGGGAGGAGGAGCTTTGGTGGGCAGTAGAGAAAGGACTAGGGTGCCTAAGAGAGGAGGCATCGAGGGTGGGGAGGAGGGCACAGGTAGCCTCTGTGAACATGGACTGAAAGTGTCCATGTAAAGCATCTAGTGGTGGGGCACTCTCTTAATGAGTCATAGTTCTGGGTCTTTCTCATATGCTGAATGTACTTCAGTAAAATGCCTATGTGCACATAGTGTATAGGTAGTTAGTATAAAGCAGTAGTGAGATATAGGTACAGGACAGAGATGCATGGGCTGAAAACACACATATTCAGTTGGTATAAATACTGCAGAGGCATGGCAAGGCCACAGTTGGTTTACTGAGACTCCTAGGCTTCCAAACTAGTAGAAGGAAAGGTACATTCCAAGAGGCAGCTAGTGTCTGTGTAGATGTGCCAAATGGGTCTGCCCAGTAACAGCATTGGGACACAGTGCAGCTTTTGAGGTAAAACTCCGGAGCTCACCCAAACCAAACGTAAAGGGCAGGTGCTGGTGGGGCATAGTCCAATGTGTGACCAAGAAGCCCTATGCCAGCAGGATTTTCACAATGGGAAATCAGTATGAGGCAAGAATGACCCAGAGTCCATTCCAGAAGGACTACTGTTTATTCCAGTTTGCCCCACATAGGTCCAATTTAGGCCTGTTCTGTCCCAGTGTGCCCCACACAGGGCCAGTTTAGGCCCATTCTGTCCCACTTTGCCCCACACAGGTCCAGTTTAGGCATGTCCTGACATAATCATGTTCAAAACTGCTACCTTCATGATATGGAAGAGCTTAGGCCTGGCCAGAGGCAGGTGAAGTTTTGCCTGGTCTCCTGCCTGAGGTACCCTGGGGCACCCTTGGCCCTCATGGTGATGGTCACGGCAAGATTGTAACAACAGTGCAAGGGTTACAGGCCTACAAGGTGTGTGGCCCCTGTTGAATGAAAATTGCTGGGGATTTTTATCTTTGGTATTCAAAGGGTAGAAAAGGAGACTTATTTGTTTTTTTTCTATGGATCTTGCTTGGCACCCAGCATGGGTACCCTGGCTGAGCCCTCACCCCCAGAACCACACAAGCTCTTAGACTTTTCTGTTTATTTGTCTTTTTAAGAATGGAACAGCCCCCAGAAGAATGGCCTGGTTTTCCTCATTCTTGTGTTTTTTTTTTTCTCTGTGATTTCTTCTTCCATCTGGCCCAGCCATGTTGGCATAGTGACACAGTGGGGTCACCCTGTGGGACCTGGCCTAGACAAAGCCCAGGCGGCTAGAAACTGGGAGCAACCCTGGTTTTCCCATGGCTCAGGTAAATGTCCATATCCTGAATACTCTTTTCCTTCTTTTGTTGTTGAAAGAAAAAACCCTTAACAAAATAATAGCAAATAAAATTCAACAGCATATGGTAAAAAGAAAATATGCCAAGTGAGTTTATTCCAAGGATGCAGAGCTAGCCCTATATTGAAAAGTCAATTCATTTAATCCCTATATTGAAAAGTCAATTCATTACATAGATGGGGGGAAAGTCACATCCATCATATTAATGGATACAAAATAAGCATTTAACAAAATCAATTTTGTCTGTGAAATAGTGTAATAGGAGTACATGTGTATATGGTTCTGGTTTGACTGTAAATAATCAACATAATACCCTAGAACACTGCTGTATTGGTCAACTCTTATTGGTATAATGAAATACCCAAAGTAGGCTAACTTCATAAAGAAACGAGGTTTATTTGGTTGTAGGTTCAAGTGCCTAGTGCTGGCCTTCATGCTGGCAGAGTCCCCAGCAGGACACAGAGAGCATCACACAACCAAACACAGGGAGCATGTATGTCTCTATCCCTCCTCTTACCAAGTCACCAGGATTCAAAAACTGTGGGCTCTGTCCTAACGAACTCATCTAATCTAATCATTTCCCAGCGGCTCCACCACTAATCTCATAGCTGGGTTATATTTCTAACCTCAACGCCATTAGCACAAGACTTTGGAGATTAAATTCCTATGCAAGCCAGAAGGAACAAACCCTATCCAAACCACAGTGAGGCCACTGCCATGTGAGAGGGCAAGTATCAGTGCTAGCACAGATTATAACTCAGATTACTTTATGATATGAAAGACTTGAGAACTGAAGAGATGGCTCAGTTGGAAAGGCGCTTGCCACGCAAGCGTCAGGACCTGAGTCTGATCCCCAGAATTCGTGTTAGAGCAAGCCTGGCGTGGGGTGTGCATATGCCAGTGTAGAGGAGGTAGAGATGGGCAGACCCCTGAAGCTGGCTGGCCCCAACCTAAGCCTTGTGGGTGAACCCCAGGTCTGAGTGACCTCATATCAAAACACATGACAGTGTCCAAGGAAGAGAGACACCCAAAGTTGTCCTACAGCCACCACAGGTGGAGGCACACACATACACACATGAACACACACACTCGCACACATACACGTTTGCTCACTCAGACACACTAGGGACAACAGTACAATGAAGTCACTGGTCTCAAGGGAAGGTTCAGTGAGCGGCAGCTCAGCCCTCATCTGGAAGTTTTACATTCTGTGGGGACTTCACACTGGGACACTGTAGAATAATCATGGGGGAGCATCACCGGGTCGATCAACAGCTTCTAGAAGCGTGCTCACCTTCCTTCCCCCGGGTTTGTGGCTTGGATCATAATCCAGGTCGACACTTCCAGTCTTCTGTTCCACTGATTTCCACCAACAGGGTTTGCCTGCTCCTCTCAAATGCCTTCAACTTCTTCCTCAAAGGCTTCTCCGTCCTTCCTACACGCCTAGCACCTGGACTTTTCCACATTACTCTCCCCCCTCCCCAACTCCACTCGGCTAACGTAACTCAGCAGAGCCTTTGCAAACCTCTGTTTAAAGAGGCCACACTTCATGTTCCTCTCACATGGCGGTTAAGTAGAACCCACAGAGGCCAGCGCAGGGCCAGTCACTGAAGAAAACTACCTTCTATTATTTTATTTAAGAAAGAAATTTAAAAATTCAGCTTGCAAAAAAAGTGACCCAAACCCCCACTTTCTACCCTTAAACTTTTCTCCATGTTTATTGCCCACCATAAATTTCTTTAAAAAGGCAACCGATGTAGTAAAACCGTCACAACAAAGCTGGAACAAATACGCAAGCCTAGGCAGAGGCCAGATTTATGGTCAAAAATATGGAGTGTGTCTCAGCGGGGGCAGGTCATGAAATAGTATGAGCTAATATTGGGGGTGTGAAAACAGGCATTGTTGTTTAGTTAGCTAAAGTCACACAATTAAGCGATTCTCAAAAATCAATTAGGCATATGCCGTAAGCAGGATGACATGTTTTTATAACTTCTCCCTGGATGTTTTATTGCCAGAGGATGCTCATGTGGGCACTAGAACAAGAAAATAAAACACCAGCCGGAGAGTCAAAGTGCAGAACTGCAGCCATGATTAATTAAGAGTCCGATCTGGAAACGCTGGGGTCGCCGAGCAGGCAGCAGGTCTCGGAAGGCTGCTTTCCCAATGCCCACATTCTGCAGCAAAAAGTCTTTCCGCCCGTTGCTCCTTGTTTTTTCTGTTCTTTTTAATTTAGCACAGATACAGCTGTGAAAACTGGATATTCCATTTGAACTCCATATTTATGCTTCTAGCCAGCGGTTCCAAGGAGACGTCATTTTAAAAGCTTTTCGTGGAAAGTGAGAAGCACATTGCTTGGGGTGAAGCCCTTGGTGGCACACTGATGTTAAGGAATGCTTTTGTCTTCCTGACATTCATAAAAGCAGCAGACCCATCCTCTTTGGTTCTTGAGCCAGCAAAGAAACGGAGTCACAAGGAGCGTTGTCAGACATCACAAGAGAACCCAAAGCCGGCGCCATGTTTTGAACAGCTGCAAATTCTCCTGCTTCCTGTATTCACAGCAAGAGGCAGGATTTCTTTGCCTACCCAGTGGATCTTGGCAGGCCTAACGTTTAAATCAACAGATCGGGGTACAGTTGGCGGGTGCCACCTTTGTACCAAGCCCTCAGTACCCCACTGAAGGTTCCTCTTTCATTTCTGAAGTCCTGCAGCCACTGGGTGGACAAGGCCAGGTCACCTGCTGGGCTACAGGAAGCCTGTGACCCACTCTCCCCTGTTTATGCCTCAGCCAAAATAAAAACAATCTCCAGACTAGTAAAACGGCCCCCCAGACTGAAGGAACCCCCTCTTAGCTCATCACAGACACGAGCCAGTCCAGCCCCCATCCACTGAGCCTGGCTCTAAACAGCAGGATCGTCCAGCTACCCACAGACAAGTAAGCAAAAACCCATACATAGTTGCTTATCAGCCACTGAGCTACCAGGTAAAAGCTACAAAACTGTAAGCAGCCCGGAGGACACATAGCAGCCCAACTTCAAACCAGTGAGCTTGCCCAGCAAGACCTCCGAACTGTCCTGCACACCACTTTGTGCAGCCTGGAAGTCTACTTCATTTGCACATTCAAAAATATCGGGGTGACTCTGCTAAGCAGGCCTGCAGAAGGCGGTCGGCCCTCATCACTGTTCTGTTCCGAGCTATGTAACTTTACATCTCTGAGCCTCAAATTCTCCTTCCAAACTTCAGTCCAATAGTTCAACGCTGTGTTTCTCAGGGTGGGGTTCCTGGACCAGTGACTGCAGCCTCGCCTGTCAACACTGTATTTCCTCTGACCCCAGCTTGCTCCTACTGGTTTAGAACTGTGGGGTTTCTAAGCCTCCCGTGCTCTGTCGAGCCCTCGGGTGATTACAACTTCCTGACTCAACTTGGAGTGCTACCCGTGTTGCGTAGGGTTGCTGCGAGCATGCACAGCATCTAGTAGGGGCAGCTCCTGTTGAGCTATGGTTCTTGACCTGTCCCCGTTGTTGAATGCGCGTCAGTAAAATGCATATGCACACGTGAGTGTGCGGGTAGTTAATATAAAATAATAGTGAAATAGACGTACACGACAGAGACGTATGGCTTGAATACACATATACTGCCCCCTAGCCGGCCGGAGGTCATCCCACTTCTGAATTACACCTGAATGAATGATATAAAAGTGCATCAGTCACTTTCTGAAAACAAACAGGCCGTCCATCTCATCAACAAATCAGCAGGACCTTCCCGGCATCTCTTAGAGAAGCTGCAGACATGGCTGACCTGCTCAGGCCTGAGAGGGAGAGGCTCCTGTCAGGACACCCTGATGCCCCTTGGCCTGAGGGGCTGCTTCCTGGAGTCTGGAAGATGCTGTACTCCCTATTTGGTACCCAGCAGGTTCTACAAGAGAGGTCAGGACCGAATGGGGTTTGAGAAACTGGGATGTGGAGGAAAAGGCAAGTCAGAGTGCTCTTGATTCGCCCAGGAGACAAGCACCTGGACTCCATAATGGATGGGCCAGTCACCCTGTTCATCTCTGCACACCAGTGACTGCTCAGGATAGTGCTGTGTTGGTGGCTGGACTTCTCCAAGTGTGAATGATGCGCGTCCATGCCCCATACATGCCACCCATCCACAGCACACAGGACTGCAGTACAGTGTGTTCAAGGTCTTTGGTGAGAACTCTAAATAAGCAGAGGTGTGAGAACTGGAGCTGACTCTGAGGAACAAATCACGTTAGCCCCTCAAGCCAAAGAGGTGCAGGGAAGGGGGGGGGGCTGGAGGAGGAGAGGGGAGGTTTAGCCAACCCTGAAATGATCTCACCTCTATCTGTGCATTGCTGTTGCTGAGAGGATCCCTGGAAGAAGACAATTGCCCTGTCCAGGTCAGCCATTTGAAGCAGCTGTAATTCCCAAAGAAGAGGCCCAAACATTAAGACACTAAGCAATGTCCCTCTGAGGTCTTTGCTTCAGTTCCTGCCTCCAGCTTCCTGCCTTGGTTTCCTGCCTCTGTTTCCTTTGATGAAGGACTGTAATCTGGAAGGCAAATAAATTCTTTCCTCCCCCAAGTTGCTTTTCATTAGCATTTTATAACATCAACAGAAAGCGAACTAGGAAAGAAATTAGAATCCTGAGTTGGGTATTGCTGTGATGGACCGGACCATGTCATTTTCAGGTGAGGATTGTGGAAGCATTTAGAACTCTGGAAAAGTTCTGGGTACTCAGAGATTAATCAGCTGTTCTGGGGGAATTTAGAAGGTAAGAATGTGGAGAGAAAAGCAGATGATAGAGAGCTGGCTTATGAAGCTTCAGAGGGATGTTTGGGGTTCCCTCAAAGACTCTACTGGGGCCATTTGTGTGATATATTTGAATTAAAGATCTTTAGAAATGAAAACCTGTGCTTTACTGGGACAATGGACACTGATTAGATAGGTCTGAAAACCCAGCTGTGATTAACAAGAGGCCAGGATCACTGAGGTAAAGCCTTCTGGAAAATAGTCCTTCAATGTCAGCCACAGAAGCTGTGGTCCAGAGCAGATCAAGATGGCATCTTTAGCCATCAGCCAAACTTGGCAATGTGTGCAAGTTTTCCATGTGACACTGGATTTGGCAACATAAAAGTTGCAGAGCTGAAGGGGTCCTGGAGGGAAACTGAGGCTTGGCAGCATGAGGAAGATCAGAGTCCCCGAAGAAAGGCCAACAAGCCACTGATGAAGATGCAGCCTCAGTTGCAGTGGACACCCCATATATCAGAGATGCCAGGACTGTGGGGTGACCACCATAGACAGTATCAAGTGTGGAGTGAACATTGTGCATGTTTATAGGGTGTCTCCTTGATTGCTAATTGATGTAAAAGGCCCAGCCAACTGTGGTGGCGCCATCCTTAGGTAGGTGGGCCTGGGGTCTATGAGGAAGGTGCCATAGAATGATTGGCTCTTAGGTTAGGCCTGCCTGGAGTTCATTCTTGAATTAATTCTGTCTGTCCTATGAGTGGTGTCCGAGCATCTCAAAAATACTGCTCTGGTGCTTTGGTCAGAAGTTGTACTTCTGCAGAATGTCAACAGACATGGTTGTAAAACTTTATAAAAACACAACCAATAAGAACAAATATTTAAAGAAAACTAGTTTGAAAATTAAGTACTTGTTTACAGATGTACTCCTTGGGTGACAAATGTCAAATGCCTTTAATTACTGAGACACGCTGTTTAGAGAGCACTATATAAGGGCGTGCTTAATTATCTTTGCTTAAAAATATCTACATTACAATTAGGAACACGTGAATACAGAGCTGGGAAAGTTTAATGTCACTAAAAACTCTAATCTGAAGTCACAGTTTACTAAAGTGTTTCCCTAAGCTTTGTATCTTAGAAGGCGTATATTATATACCAAGGAAGTAAAGCCATGTAGCATATGAAGGAGAAAGAAGCAATTAGAATCATTATACAGAAGAACAATATAAAGTCCTTTATACCTTAACCCAGCTTCTACTTTTGAAATAAAATTCAAGATTGTTGGCTCAGTGAGATAATATGTCCAGAGCACTGACTAAAATAAGAACTATAGAAATCTTTCAAATCTGGAGAATGGTGCTAGTGACCACAAGGAGAGTCATTTTCTGTTGTCCAACTGCACCTTATATGTATAATTTAAATAGTTATTTAGTCAAGAGGAAGAGAGGCAGATCCGAGCGTCAAACAGCAGGCTTACCCAAATGCCAGCCTTTACCTCTGCATAGTACTGACGGACTGAAAACAGCATTTTATATGACAGTCCAGATACAATGTACATTGTATAAAACAGAGCACTTATCAATCACTTTGCATGTGTTAAACATGTCTTTAATTCTGCAAACTTTTATGTAATGTGTAAACTTTAGACATACACCTCTAAACATTTATAGTCATAGATACATAGGTATTATTAAATGCACTAAGATCATCGCAAAATGGTGGTTTAAGTGGTCATTTAAAAGACTTTAACATAAACAAATACTTAAATAAACCTTGACTTTGTTCAGAGAATTTTTCTACATAGCCAAAAGCCTGATAAGGACTGAAAAGATGGCTCAGTAATGAAGAGCATTCGCTGTATAACCCTGAGGTTTGATTCCACACCCAGACAATCCAGGCATGGTCTGACAAAAGTTACATGTGCCTGTAACTTTCGTTGTAGGGGACAGAGAGAAGTGAACTGTTTGGGATTGCTGGCTGCCAGAATATCTAATAAACAGGGGCTCCAGGTTCAGGGAGAGACCTTCCGGAAAGAAATAAGGCAGAGTAGAAAAGGAGGACACCCAATGCCCTGGCTGGCCTCTGTGGGGGGATGGGGGGGGATAAACTCAAAAAAGAAGTACAAAAGTGAAGAGATTTGTCAGCCAGTTGTTTTCAGGAACCCTAAGAAGAGATGACACTCGGGCTTCAGAAGCCATGGTACCTTTAGATTAGTCCATTGGAGTAGATGGACAGTGCAGACTTGGTATTTTCCATGCTTACACAGCCATAATAGGGATGTCCTCAGCATCCGTGGTTCTCAGTTTTCCATCATCTTTCAGCAGAACTCCAAAGACTTAAACTCTTCTAGCCTACAGCACACACCAATCAAGCTTAAAACTCCAAATTTGCTCAAAGGAGTTTCCAAATCGATAAGATCTATCATACATACGGCATAACGGTCCCTAAAATCTGTGGGGTGTTCCATTGTGTTGCCTGATGATGAAAGAGAAACCTAAGTTCCCTTCTTGGGGTTCTTGGTCTCATTATTAAAAGAATTTGAGAATCAACTCAAACAAAAACTCCAGGACAATTTTGTTTGAGTTTAAAATAAAAAATCCAGGGCAGGCAAATGCTTGGGAAAGGAGAATGGAGAAGAGAAGGGAGAAAAGGCCATGCCAGTTGAGTTAAGCTGGCATGAAGGTCAGCTATGTGGTGATAGGCATCCACATAACTAGGAAGGAAGCCCAGTGTGTTGAGGAATGCAGCCTTAGAAAAAAGAATGACCGAGAGGAAACATTACGACTCTCTGAGTAATTCAGAAAAGTAAACAGGCTTAGGAAGCTGTGTGTCTGTGCTAGGGAGGGAATTCTGGAAGCTGTACATATATATGGCTCACCAAAATTGTTACCAGAGTTGTTAGGGTCCTAGACTGGGCCCTGGTCACCCTAACAAGCAGTGCTTGGCCACAAATTCTCAGTAGACCAATTACACAAGTACTAGTGAAGACAGACAAAGGAGATGTGTTTAATGAGGCCACATTGGGAAGAGGAATGATTAGTTCCTCTGACCCTTCGTGTCCATCTTCAGACTCCTGACATGATTTAGGTCTAAATACAGGGCAAGAGGAATGAATAACTAAGCAGTTTGGGTCTAGGTGTGGTCCTGCCCATCATCATTGTCCCAGCTCTGCTCTCTCCCACAAGGTGACTAACAAGTTATCTAACCATGAAATCCGTTTCTTAGAGAAAGTTCCCACAACTCAGGGTACCGGCCTTTCATACATCCTAATGTGAGACTCCTGCAGCAATTCCAGTTCTTGGGGACTCTCGCTTAACTGCACAACAGTCCAAGAGAGGGACACAGACGTCCCTTTGGAACATCTTCGCTCCTGCCAGGACAGCCACCACAGCATGAGAAGGTCCTGATAGCATTGCGATGTCAAATGATGTCAGGGTCTGGAGGCACCTCTGGGAGGGTTCCAGATTTCTCTGTCCCAGGACGAAGGGTGGCACAGACACACGCAATCACAGCAGAAGCGGAAACACTTTGACAAGACGTGGGCCAGAGCAGCTGTGTAGCTCAGTGGTCCTGCTCTACCGAGAGCTGGGGCTTTGAAGTCACCCAGCTTGGACTTTCTGCCTCATTTGTGTAGTGTCAACTTTTTGGCGTATTTTTATATCATGGGTTTCCTAGAGCATCCTAGGTAGCCCGCAGAAAACTTTCTGCATCACTTGTCTCATTGGCATCTTAAGTTTCCACCCAGCGGTGAAAACTTTATGACTGTAATGAGCCATGGGTCAGCTGCAGACACTGTGGAGTGAACCTGTGCCAGTGTGTGTGTGTGTGTGTGTGTGTGTGTGTGTGTGTGTGTGTGTACATGCGTGCGCGCCGCGCCCCCTCTCTGGCAACTGGTTTCTTTCATATGCTAATTTTATAATGCTTTGCTTACTTTTTCCCCTTACTATCCAATTCTCTTGTCTCAGTTGAGAATAGGAATGAGCTTCATTTGTAAAAGTTGGATTTCTGAGAAGAGAGTTTTATGCAGACCTTGGTGAATCTAAGAATTCATGAACTGCTTTTACCATCACCGTCACCAAAATGTTGTCACCTGAATTTTGCTCTGACTTGCCTGCAGCTCTCCAGTTCTGTGACTGCACTGAAAGAACCCATAGGAGACACAGAATGCGGAGTAGAAGGAAGGCAAGGCTTGTTAACGAGCAATTTGAAATGCTACCAAAAGTGAGAGCAGACTGTGGCTGGAGAGACCATCACATAGGAGAACACTCTCAAAGGGGAGGGTGGCCAGTGGCCAGAGGGACCCTTGGGCTGACCTGCACATTTAAGGTTAGGGTTATTTTCTGAAGTCTCAGCGACAGCCTGCTGGGCATATTTTCCTGTCCAGGTGACTGTCAGGCCCATCTGGATTAACTCAAAGGGAGGAGACAATATTATGTCTTTGTTCTTTCCTAGAATGCCTCCTGCTAGATAGTAATTGTATGATCCTCTTGGATTATAAATTGAGAAAGTCAAGTCTCCACCCTGGACCACACATAATTCAGGTCCCATTCTTTTAACCCTAAATCATATAACATAACATTTGAAAAAAAGTTAAAGAAAATAAAAATAAATCTGTGTTGGGCGGTAGTGGCCCATGCCTTTAATCCCAGCACTCAGGAGGCAGAGGCAGGCGGATCTCTGTGAGTTCGAGGCCAACCTGGTCCACAGAGTGAGATCCAGGACAGCCAGGACTGCTTCACAGAGAAACCCTGTCTCAAAATAAATAAACAAATAAAATTAAAATAAATCTATAAAAGTAGCCATTTCCTTAATGGAGAAAATAACCTTTCCTTAAATGGCCTCAGCAAAGCTTCCACGTTCCTCCCTTACATACAGTACTTTGCATCTTAAGACGGGACAACTGAAGCGTCTTCTCCCTCCTTCACGGCACTCCAGGGTTTAAGGAAGAACCATTGTAATATCCCCTCCCTTTACCCACCTCTGCTTTTCCCTTCCAAAATTAGTGGGCTCAGAGCTGATTGCAAGGGACAGGCCATCTCCAGTGACCTTTCTTAAATCATTTACAGGGGCCAGGGAGATGGCTTAGACTAAAGGTACATGCTGCCAAGTCTGATGATCTGAGTTCAATCCCCAAGACCACACAGTAGGAGAGCACCAGTTCCCTCAAGCGGTCTTCTGACCTCCACACATGTGTCCTGCATGTATGCCCACACACAAACAAAGAAATAAAAACATGATAAAAGTGCACTTTGTGTGTGTGTGTGTGTGTGTGTGTGTGTG
>CABHPQ010166648.1:15825-27728 GCA_902168405.1 Peromyscus aztecus
TGTGTGTGTGTGTGTGTGTGTGTGTGTGTGTGAGAGAGAGAGAGAGAGAGAGAGAGAGAGAGAGAGAGAGAGAGAGAGAACAAAGGTGCTTGCAACCAAGCCAGACAACTTTAGCCCCACCCCTAGAGCCCACAGGACAGAGGGAGAGAGCACTGACTCCCACAGGTTGTTCTCTGATTTCCGTTCATGCACTATGGCATGCATTTTCCCCTCTGAGATAAATATATACATGTTTTTTTTAACAATTAAAATTTAAGAAAAAAGTGCATTTGTGTAACTTTTATAGTAGTATTTCTGTTCTAGTTTGCTTTTGATTGTTCTAATAAACCATTGACCAAAACCAACCTATGGAGAAAAGGGTTTATTTGGCTTACAGGTTAGAATCTGTCATCAAGGGCAGCCAGGGCAGGAGGTGAAGGCAGAAAGTGAAAGTGAAGAAGCCGTGAAGGAACAATGCTTACTGGCTTGCTTTCAATGGCTCTCTGGGCTTTCCTTCTTATACAATCTAGGACCACTTACCCATGGATGGCGCCAGCCCCAGGGATCTGGGCCCTCGAATATCAATCATTAACCAAGAAAATGTCCCATTTATTTGCCTACAGGCCAAGCTGATGGAAGCAGTTCCTCAACTGACATTCCCTCTTCCCAGATGACTCTAGCTTGTGTCAAGTTGATAAGATGGAGGAGGAGGAGGAGGAGGAAGAGGAGGGGGAGAGGGAGAGGCTTTATTTTTATTTACTTTTGTTAATTTCCTATTTTGTCTAACATATTAATTAAATTTTACTCTATTTATGTACATAGGAAAAGGTGCAATATTTCCTGGGCACTCAGGTCTATAAACTTTTCATATCATTTTCTCTGTATTACAAATGAATTAAGAAACAAAAAATTAGTAAATTAAAACATATTTTACTTCCAGTTTTGCCAAAGGAGCTGGGTTTTAATTTCTACCCACTATGGCCACGAGACTAAAGCTAGAACACAGGAAAATTTAGCTATGAGATGGATTAACTGATCTTTCCCAGAGAGAAGAGGACGGGCCCAGGTTGCACAGTATTTTTTTCAAGTCTGGGCCAAGGAAAACGGGGTCTGGGGAAAAAAAAACTTTCAATATTTTTTATTTTAATTAAAATATCACATCATTTCTCCTCTTCCCTTTCCTTCCTCCAACTCCTCTTGTGTCCTCTTCCTCCAACCCCGTACAGGCCCCCCTTCTTACTCCTCAAATTCCTGGCTTCTTTTTACTTTTATTATTTTACACACACACAGACACTTATGCATAAATATAAATATATAAATACAACCTGATGAGTACATTTAATGTTGTTTATTTGTATATGATTTCAAGGCTGACCACTTGGCATTGGGTAACTAATCAGGGGACTCATCCCTGGGAAGACCAGCTCTCCCTCTCTTAGAAGTCATCAGATGCTTGTGCTCCTTTGTCTAGGGTGGGGCCCCTTGGGAGTTCACCCTTTCACATCAGCATGTCAACTGGTGTTGTCACTGTTCAGGTCTTGTTTAAAGGCACAGTATTGAAGGGTCATGGATGCAGCATCCCTGCCATTTTTAGGGGGCACAATCTCACAGCAGGCTTCCTGGTCCTCTGGCTCTTACACTCTTTCTTCTCCCCTGCTCCATAATGTTCCCTGCGCCTTTGGTACGGGAGTTGTATTGTAGACATATGTGTTGGGGATGGGTACCCCATGAGCAGTTGTTCTCTGCATTTTGACCTGTCATGATTTTCTATGATGGTGTCTGCCTGCTGCAGAGAGAAGCTTCTCTGATGAGGATTGAGAGTTACATTTATCTGTGGGTTTAAGAATTAGGGCCGGGCGTTGGTGGCGCATGCCTTTAATCCCAGCACTCGGGAGGCAGAGGCAGGAGGATTTCTGTGAGTTCGAGGCCAGCCTGGGCTACCAAGTGAGCTCCAGGAAAGGTGCAAAGCTACACAGAGAAACCCTGTCTCGAAAAACCAAAAAAAAAAAAAAAAAAAAAAAAAAGAATTAGGAATGTGGTAAGGAATTGTGCTGCTCTAGTAAATTGTGGTAATAGGTTCTCAAGTAAGAAAAGGTCTCCATGCTTGAAAGAGAAAAACGTCTGTGGACAAGGAATCTCCACCATGTGGTGGTTAACAATGGCTGTCAGCTAGGCACCCCTGTGAGGGACTGTCTAGATTAGGTTAACTGAGGTAGGAAGAGTCACTTTTACAATGGGTGGCACCATTTTTTGAGTGGGCTCTTGGACTGAATGAAAGGGGCTGTATTCATGGCTATCTGCTTCTTGACTGTGGATGCACTGTGACCAACTGCCTTAAAATCCTGCTGCCATGACGGACTGTACCCTAGAATTGTAAGCTCCCCCAAAACCTTCTTCCTGAAGTGACTTTCGTTGGGTATGTTGTCACAGCTATCAGACAAGTAACTAAGACAGAAATTTGATAGTTAATCCTGGTTGTCAACTTTATTGGATCTAGACTCAATGGAGAGACATACCCATAGCCAGAATTGTAAGAGTATTTCCTGAAATGATTAAGTGAGGTTGGGGAGGAGAACCTTCTCCCAGATTGGGTGCCACCTTGAGGTAGTCTCCCAAATATAAGGAGGTCGGAGGGGGAAAGATGTTTGCCTACCTGCTTAGCATCTATCTTGTTGTTGTTGTTGCTGCTGCTGCTGCTGCTGCTGCTGCTGCTGCTGCTGCTGCTGATGTCAGAACCTAATTTGTTGGTTTTTCCAATGTGGAACAAAAACAAACAGTTCTCCTAAGCCATTTACATAGCACCAGCCTTCTCTGGGAGATCTTGCCAGCTTGAACATACTGTGTTTTGTTACAGGTAGCCTGAGGTCAAAGGGGTTTCCAGTCTTCTTTTGTCAACTGTCTTATTTAATCTGTTAATCTTGCTGCTTCTCTCTCCCCAACACACTGCTACAGCGTGTGTGCAGCTCTCAGTGTCTGTCCTATCTCAGTTTTCCTTCTCTAGAACATCCCATAGCCCCATTTTCTGTAGACGTGAATTTAAACTCTTACTGGACATATAAACTTACGTTGTCTAGGCCACCCTCCACTCCATCCTATCCCTGTCCCCTGTTATGTCTTCTGAGCTGACTCAGACCCCATAACTTTACCTTCCAGACACGTGACGTCAAGCATCAGTACAGTTGTGGCTCTTTCCATTGTGGCCTGGAGTCCCTTACCCTTCTGCTTGGCAGTGCAGGAACACCCAACAAGAAGATTCTTTCCATATCTTATTTTGATTTGGACATAAAGTATATACTCAGTAGCCTTCTGTATTGAAACCTTGGCTCCTGCATTGAGAGGTTGAGTCATGACTATGCTAACTTTATCCATGGATCAGTTTATCGATGAGTTCATAGTCAAATGGACTGTTAGGAGACAGGGTCTATTCACCTTCCTGGTGCTTTCTCTGCTTCCGGTCTGCCCTGAGGTGATACCACAGGCCCATAGCCCTGGAGCCCAGACACAGATTGAAACCTCTGAACATGTGAGTCAAAATCAATCTTCCCTCCTACAGGTCATCTTCTCAGGTACCGTGTCAGAGATGAAAAGTGAATGGTCCATCGTGTCTGTCCTCTGCATCCAGTGTCTGGTACACTGCTTAAATATCAAGCATTTTCCTTTTAAAATAAAAGAAGCAGAAGGAAGAGGAGATGGAGGAGGGGGGAGAAAGAGGAAGAGGAGAAGAAGGAAGGAGAGGAGGAAGAAGAGGATTTTTAAGAAGAGGAGTTTTCTATGCCTTCTGTCTCCTTTATTGTTCTGAGGCAGAAGGAGGGATGCTGGGCCTGCGCATTTGAGGACACAGCCCGGAGCACATTCCATCGATTAATCTATTCATCCCTGTTTGCACTGGGGTGGAACTTGGCAGAGAATGTGCTGTTGCGATCCCCTCCTCTGCTGCAGGGCTGTTCTCCAGGATCCCTGGGCTCCTCATTCTGAGGACGCGTGGGCCCTGTGTGTACACAGGCACATGGGGTCATTAATCACCCCCACCACCTTAAAGGAATTCTCCAGGCCAGAGGGGGAAAGGATACTATAAAAGGACTGAATTAGAGTCCCTCTGCACCAATATCCCCCAATATGCAATTTATTGCCAACAACCAAAATCTCATTCTCAGGCCATTAACTAAAATAGAAAAAATATCATCTTAAATTCTAAACATAACAAGGGATGCATTGTAATAGGCTTCCAGGCCTGGGTGAGCAGATGGGTGCCTTGCTTACTGGAAACCTCAGGAACTCAGAGTATGATGTTCCCCTTCCCAAGCCCTCCGACTCGGAAGCCACAATCTTGGTGCAGCTCTCGTGTTCCTAACCCAAATTCTTCCCTTAATCTCGAAACTTCACAGCTGCAGAGCCACCCAGTCATCAGAGCCTCAGAAGGAAGCCAGAAACAAAATCCTTTCTAATTAAATTAAAGAAATGAATGGCCTTTATTTAGAAGGGGCATGCCCTGGGCTCCTTGGCTTGTTTGTTTTTTTTTTTTTTTTTTTTTGCTTTTGTGGAATGTTGAAGAGTCACAAATGACAGAAGTAGCTGGTCCTCTCAGGCTCCACTTGAATAAGTTTTTCCTACTTGGGCTCCCCTGAGACCAGGGTCCAGCCTTATTCCCAAATCCAGAGACCTCTTGGTTCTTGGCATCAGTCTACATGTGGCCTGTCCCTGTCCCTGTCCTTGGTGCCTCCCCTGCATTGGCTTCTATTTGATCTCCAGGATCCAGTCAAGAGCTGACTGAGGCTGTTAGCCCTGCCTATCCTTCACCTGTATCTGTCAATCTCGGAGAGATCATGACGTAGGGCTTCTTGCTCATACTCTGCTTCCCACATAGGAGGGGTAGGGAGACTGGCAGAGGCCTCCTGAGTCTATTCTTGTTCGTGAGCCCTGATGAGCTCACCCTGGAGCCAGTTGAACCTTGGGTCCTTATTGAGAAGCTGTCACCATAGTTCCTTATGAGTCCAGACCCAGTAACATCAGCCCTTGCAGAAAATGTTGAAGAACAACTCACTTTTACAATAGAACCCAGTGATTGCTTTCCACAGATCGCCTCTCTGCTCACTTCCCCCACAGACCTCCTCACCAAACTCCCTGCTCTGTTCCTTTGCCCACCTGCCCCACTGTGAGCAAGACTGCTCCCATTTACTGCATACATGAACAGTACAGAGCCAGGTCCAAAGGAGTCTGTGATATTTGTTATGGCAGCTAAGCTGACTGAGACTTAAACAGAAGATGTGCGCCGCCCTGCAGTCTTGGAGGCTAAAGTTCAAGTTGAAGATGTCAGACAGGCCAGCTTCTCCTGAGGCTCTGTCTCACATCTGCCCTCCATGCCTCTGTGTCCTGATCTCCTCCTCCGTAGGAGTGATAGTCATGTGGGAGAAGAGTCTACCTGTAGGACCTCTTCGAATTTGACCGTCTCCATAAACGCCTCTTTCTGAGGTGCTGGGGGCAAGGCTTACATGTAAGAATTATTGAGGCGTTCAGTCTGGTCATTGCAGCTTCAGACAGTGACAACCCACATCTTCTGCTTTCTGGGAAGAAAAGAACTAAGATGTCATCCGCTTTCTCAGGGAATGGTGAAACCCTGGAGCTTAGGGACAATGGCCCTCCTTCATATTTGCATCTTTTGGGTGCAGGGCAGGGCACAAAGGTGGCATGAAAACATCTGGTACCAGAGAAGGGGACCAGTGCTGATGAATGCCTTTGGCCCCAATCCCCAGACCTCTATTCGAGTGTGCTCCTCCAGGGATGGACTAGACAACCTAGAAAAGTGTTTGCTACTTTCTAAACACTTGTTGTGTGTGTTATTTCATTTAGGTCATAGAAATCATACCCTGAGAAATTGGTAGTTCCAAACTAGTGGATGAGAAACTGAGTACAGAAGAGAAGCGCCCCAGCCAGAGGGGAGCCTTCAACCGAGTCCCTACCCGGCTGGAATCTGACGTCTATTGAGTCCTTTGGTTCAGCCCCGGTGTCAGGATCTGTGATACAGCTTTTGGTCCCAAGGGCACCTAGTCAGGCAGCATAGGGAGACAGAGAAAGCTGAAAGGACTTGAGAGCTGAAGGCCTAGAGGTGGGGCCTCTGAATACCCAGGAGTGGCAACCGCACCATGTTAGTTACCTGTTGCTTAAGTTTTCCTGCCTGGCCCACGGTCAGGATAAATCTCTTTCACCTGCCAGTCCCACAGCCGCTCAGACCCAACCAAGTAAACACAGAGACTTATATTGCTTACAAACTGTATGGCCGTGGCAGGCTTCTTGCTAACTGTCTTTATATCTTAAATTAATCCATTTCTATAAATCTATACCTTGCCACATGGCTCGTGGCTTACCGGCATCTTTACATGGTGCTTGTCCTGGTGGCGGCTGGCAGGCAGTGACTCCTTCTGCCTTCCTGTACTTTTTATTCTCTCTGCTAGTCCCGCCCATACCTCCTGCCTAGCCACTGGCCAATCAGTATTTTATTAACAACACATTTGCCATATAGAACATTCCACAGCAGTTACCTTTAATGATCACTGCCTAGAGCAGTGGTTCTCAACCTGTGGGTTGAGACCCCCAGATATTTACATTATAATTCATAACAGTAGCAAAATTACAGTTACGAAGTAGCAACAAAATAATTTTATGGTTGTGAGTCACCACAACATAAAGAACTGTATTTAAGGGTCGCAGTGTTAGGAAGGTTGAAGACCACTGGCCTACAGTCATCTGAGAGGAAAGTCCCGATCGAGGTAAGTGTCTAGGGCAGATTAGCCTGTGGACGTGTTGCTAGGGGGTTATCTTAATTGCTATTTGATGTTGAGGGCCTGAGCCCACTGTGGGCAGCACCATCCCTAGGTAGATGGTTCTGGGCTATATAAGAAAGTTAGCTAAGCATGGGCCTGGGAATCAATGGGCCACATTCAGGGATTCTGTTTCGGATTCTTTCTTGAGTTTTTGCTTGACTTTCTTTGATGATGAACTGAAATCTGTAAGACAAAATAGACCTCTTCTTCCCCAGGTTGCTTTTGATTAGAGTATTTCATCACAACAACAGAAAGGAAACTTGAATACACATAAGCCATCCTTAAATCACACACACACACACAAATGCATGCACACACACACTTACACACACACATACACACAAATGCATGCGCACACACACACTTACACACATATAAATGCATGCACATACACACTTACACACACAAATGCATGCACGCACACACTTACACACACACACACAAATACATGTACACACACATTTACACACACACACACACACATTCCTCTGAAATGCCCACATTACCTGCACCACCTCCACTGCACAGCCTGAATGCAACATTGTCCTCTGCTCTCCATTTTGTTCACTCACCTGAGTGGATCCGTGTGCTTTCTCTGAGGTTTAAGGTTGGTAATCACATTCTGTCTGCAAACACTGCAGCATGGGTCCCAGACAACAAAATCAGAAAGCCTGAAACTCAGCTGAAAGGCTTTATTTTACTGATGGCACTTCGATAACGAAATAAAGGACTTGAGTTGGGACAAATTGGCACTTGTGACAGAAAAAGACAGAATGACAGATGGTCAAAGAGAGATGATAAGATTTTCAGTCTTTATAGTGAGAGGAAAGTGACTGCATCTTACAGACTGCTCCAACCTTGGGAGCGACTTGGCCAGATTAATTATCGGCTAATCTGTTGTATGATTTTGTTGTTGATTAAAGATATCAGAGTCTTTTTTTTCTTTCAATTTTTCTTTACATTTATTTATTCATTTACTTGGTTGTGTGTGTGTGTGTGTGTGTGTGTGTGTGTGTGTATGTGTGTGTGTGTGCGCGTGTATGCATGTGCGTGCATACAAGTGAGTGTATGTAGGTATAGGGCACATGCCTGAAGGTCAGAGGACAACTTGCTGGAGTAGGTTCTCTCCTTCCACCATGTGGGTACCAGGGATTGAACTCAGGCACCTTTACCAGCTGAGGCACCATCTCACTGGGCCCTGCTGTGTGTTTGATATCTGTCTATCTGCCAGTCTATCTGTCCACAGATATTGGCTAGAGTCAATCTCACGTGAAGATAGGACCTGAAGATGCCCCATGCTTCAGACTTGCAGCAGGAAGTCTCCGGCCGTGCTTCCTTCTGGAGACCTCTGAGTTAAGGCTGGGCAGGGCAGAGCTAGGGACAGCCAGGTGTGGGGGAAGAGGCTTTGGTCTCACTGTAGTCGTGGTCAGCAGCAAATGTGATGGGAAGAGCGGCTGAAACTTCCTTGGATTTTAGGAGCCCGGCTCACCTGGCCGAACTGTTTTCCTTCTCATTAAACTCCCCTTTGCAGAGCTCATGGGCAGGCCCTCTGTGGTCTGGGGACAATGGGGCACAGTTTAGACAAGGAGTCACTTCTTCCCACGTTGTGGGGGAGGGATCCCAAGCTGCCTTAGAATGATGAAAGTCTGAGCAACTCGCCTAGTCCCTGGCTTAGGAGGGGTCACTCGGGCAAGTTGAGCTCTGAAAAGGCAGGGGGCTGTCTGCCTTTGGAAGGTGGGTCTAGCCACCAAGAAGACCCCAGCTTGAAAGGTTCCCAACCCTCACCAGTGAGTTTTCTCCAGTGTCCTCATAAAACTCAAACTACAAAAAGATGGTGGTGGGTCCGACGCTGTTGCACACGCAGGACAAACATTTATCATGCTGAAGGCCAGGCAGGCCGTGGTTTTGATCTCTTGTTTACATAGCCTTATGCTCTGCAGTATTCCAAGGAATCTGTGTCCCAGGCCGTTGTGGAGACCTCCTGGGGCCAGCCTCTCCTCCTCTGCCTGTTCTGCCATGTATGTTTTTGCAGCTTTCCCAGCCTCTGCTCACGTGACTGTGGCCCTTGCTCATGCCTGCCGGGATTCAAGTGCACTTGCTAGAAGAGGCTGCAGAGCCTCACATCTGTGCCCAGCAGGAAGCAAATGCTGCTCACCCCAGCACAGCTTCCTCCATTCTAAACATAATCCCAGGTGGGGTTTCTTTTTTTTTTTCCTTCCTTCTTTCTTGTAGAAAAGAAAGCATTAAGGGTCATTCTGTCTCCCCATGTGGACGAAGCCAGAGTTGGACTGGAAAATAACAATAGCCCAGTGTGATTCACCAGTAGGTTCTCAACGCTGTGCTCTACAATTGCATGCCGTGTCTCCCCAAACCTCCCTGTCAACTAGGGGTGGAGGCTCTTGAGGTCACATGAGGGCCAGAGTAGTGTTAACAGGATTGAAATATGAGTTTGAGTCTGATTCTAGAATTTTCCATCTGAACGACTGTGGTGTCTCCCATTTGAGAAGATCCTCTGCAGCTTCCACCTGCCCCAGCTGCTCTGCCTCACTGGTCCTCGTGGATCCTGAGCAGGCTGCAGGAGATTCCATGTGTGGGGCCTGAGAGAGCAAGCCCGGGCCCCAGACAAAGCCCCAGTGTGTGTCCAGAGCCACAGGCTCAGCTGCTCTCCCACCATGGGAGCATCCAGACTCACAGACAGGCTTCCTGTTGCTTCCTTCAGGGGGCGTTGTGCCCTAAGCCTTGTGCTCAGAACCCGCCACAATCAAAAGCAGATGTGCTACCATGGGCTCCAACCACTGGGGTTGGCTATGACCTTCACGATCACATAAACTTCATCCCAGAGGACCCTACCCCAGGCTGTTCTGTGAAACCCCTACACCTATTCACCCAGACGAGGTTAAATATCTAGATTTCAGACATTTCTGCCTCAATCCAAAAAATTCTCTTATTCCCTTAAGACCTGATCGCTTACCATCTTCAACCTGATTTCTGGGTCGCTTTGAACTTTAATATCCCCTCTGCACCATAGAAATCTATGTGTTTAGGAAGACCGCTAAAAGCTGAATGCTGGTGGGCGTCCAAAGGATTCAGTTACTTCCCCCCCCCCCTTTTTTTGTCCTGGTTATGGTGCTGTGGGTATTGAGCCAAGGGCTTTGCTCACACTGAGCATGCTCACTGTGTAGAGAGGGTGTCGCAAACACACAGGCTTATTTTCAGATACTTTGCACAGACTCAAGGAGCGAATGAGGGGTGAAGACTCAGTTAAGCATCCTCCTTTATCAGCCATCAAGTTTCAGTATGATACAAAAATCACAAAAGCAAGGGACCCATCCTACCCCTGCCTTCAGCCCACCCTCAGCATTGTGGAACCAGTTCTTGGGAAAGGTAGCCCTTGGCATTATAACTGACTCCTGGGTAAGGGTGCTGTCCAAATGGAGAAGTCACAGCAAAGCTGAGCACCTCATCCTGGCCTGAGGATTAGAACTTCTGCCTTCACGGACGTGGGCATGATGGGGCAGAGTGGGATCCAGGTGGTGGAGCCTCAAAGTTCAGGGAGCTGGGTGTTTCTCCACTAATTCCAGAATGTGAAAGTCGTGGGAAGCCATGTGGACGCCACAGCTTCCTTTCTTGGCTAAAAGGTGGAGAAAGAATTCCCTCGAGGCACACCAGTCCATCTGGTCACCTCCTGTGCTTTTTGAAGCCAGTTAAAAATGTAGCCCTCCTCAACTCCTTCCCTTCCCCTTCTGGCAGGCACAGGGAGTCTTTTGTCTCCCTACTCACACCAGCACCTGCATGGTTTCACAAGAGCATTCAATCCGGTTCTCAGGACTGTGCACACCCACCTGCCCCCTAATCTAAGTGAGGGGTGGGGTCGTACCACCACACAGTGTCCCTGGAGCTGTGGGAAAGATAGTCCATGTTCAGAATCACCCACTGAGTCAGTCCGTAGAAGCACACAGCAAGTGTTGGATGTGAGCAGGGATGACAGTATAGGTAGCTAGGAAGTGCTTCCGGTGGCATCTGAAGGCCATAAACATGAGAAACTGCCGGAATCTCAGGGAGGCAAATTATGAGACAGGGAAAGGTCACTAATGGAGCTCTGGTTTTTCTTCTAGGAGATTCTCCAGCAGAAAAATGCCCTAGGAACCTAGCTGCCTGAGCCTAAGATAAACTTGAAAATGGAGTATTTGGCAGGCCTCAGTGGCCACGGCCAGTTGCAAAAATCCATTCATTGATTTCCATGGACAGGGCATGGGGCTGGGTACACTGAGAGACTGGACACAAATTAATCAGTTCCAGATGATATGATGCTTTTTCCCAGTTTCCAGAAGGACAGATGGACCCTTAGGGAGCTGGCTTGAGAGAAAGAGCTGGACCATTCACAGGCAGAGTGAGCATGAATTAAGCTCTCCCAGTGCACTGTGCTAGCTAAGTCTCCTCTCTCAGTAAGGAGAGCAGGAATCCCAGATCCCGATAGTGCAACTGATAGATGTAAATGAATGTGGTTATGATTTGCTGAGGAAACATTCACCATCATTGCCTAAGCCTGGGTTGAGTTTGTTTGCTTATTTGTTTTAAATCTGTTTTGACTTGGTTTTGTTGCTGTTGCTTGTTTTTTATCTTGATTTTTAAGATAGTTTTTGTTAGTTATTTTGTGGCGCTCTTACCCTGCGAGGAAATATCACGAAACACGACAGAATCCACTAACAAGAGTTTTATTAAGGTAAAAGGGACAGACGAGTGCCCAGGCCTGTGGGAAAGACACATGTGTAGAGAAGAAGAAGAAGAGAGGAAGCTGGGAATATGGTGCTGGCTTATAAAGGCTGGGCGTGCACAGGTCGACGTAACTCCACGCATGCGTGTAGATCACATGGCTGCGTTGTGCGCTCTTACACAACCATGCAAAGTCACAGATCCTGGTCACGAGAGACACCTTGACCCGGAAATGGCTATTTTGACCTGGAACTGGCTAGGCAGAAGTGTCCAGGTCCATCGGGCATGTGCAAACACGCCCAACCGTGGGGGCGTGTTGTGAACCCATCAGTTTTAGCACACAGCCTCGACTGGTCTCGAGCTCAGAACCCACCTACTTCTGCCTCCTGGATG
>CABHPQ010166648.1:33612-45763 GCA_902168405.1 Peromyscus aztecus
TGGGTGCAGTGAGGGATGGGTGCAGTGAGGGATGGGTGCAGTGAGGGGATGGGTGCAGTGAGCGAATAGGTGCAGTGAGGGATGGGTGCAGTGAAGGATGGCTATAAATGGAGGAATGGCTATGGGTAGGGAATTAGCTCCAAGTGGGGGGGGGTGGCTGAAGATAGAGGGTGGCCGCAAGTAGGAGAGTGAGTATAGATGAAGGATAGCTGCAGATGGGGTGGCCCTGGGGGGTTCGAGCAAGTATCCTCATATTCATGAATATGCCCTTGCTTTTCCCTTCTCTGATTTGAGGAGCCCTTGGATTTTCATGAGGAGTTTGTAAACTCCCCGGCACCCCTGTGACCACTGTGACAGGCCACTGAGCTGTTTGTGAAGAAGAGCATTGCTAAGGGCTGAACACAGGTAGGCAAGCTGTGGGAGGAAAGGTCATGCAACTCCAACGTCTCTAAACTTCCCATGGTCTGTCCAGCCGCCCCTGGATCTCCAGGCATCACGGTTTTCAAAGCGTGGTATTGATGTACCAAAGGGCTCTGGTTTGATGGTCCAGAACTGGCTTGGCCCTGGGCCGCCTTATCCCCATCACTCCTTCTCCAGGAGGTGTTCCTGCTCTGAAGGCCCCGTTGTTCACCTTGGTTTAAAGTTATCAAGAAGCAGGAGAAGAATAAGAACCCCATGGGGCGGGAGGGTGGAGGCAGGAAAAGTCCACTCATAAGTGTAACACTTCTCAAGAGGGGACTCTAGCCTTGTGATCCACAGGAAGCAACCCAGAAGTGATCTGCAAGGGCAGATTGCAGATCTATCAGTCAATCCAAGTCACGTCTTTCTCCACTGACCAAGCTGGGCATCCCTACTCCCCTTAACTAAATCTACAATTTTAATGATGCTAAAATTATACCTCCCAAAAAAATCCACCACCAAAAGTTAGGTTGTTACCTTAAAATATCTTTGCCTCGAGAGATGAATCTGGTTCACAGTGTATTTCATAAATCATCTAAAGGGAAGTTTTCTAATCTCTCCAGTTCTTAACTGGAGAAGTTCTTAACTGTCCACATGCTACATTACAGCAGGGCATGTAATGACCTATGTACCTAGGAAAATGTCACCCCTGGCCTGATGCAGTCAGCCAGCATTGCTGAGGAAACCTGACCCCCTATGTGGTCATTCTCATCTCCTTCCCACACTGTGATTGCAGAATCTTTTTCTACAATTGTTTTCTTCATAAACAGCCCATGCACAGTGTTTGGATTTTCCATAATTTCATTGCACCAGAGCTTGCTCCTGAGAAAACAATGCCATGGGGGGGCTTGAAAAACGAAGCTAGAAATAATTGGGGAGTGAATCAGGAGCTGGTGTGATTCTTACTCCTTGAATTCCAGGAAAGCGGGGATGTGGCACAGCCCTGTGTGGAGCAGGCGCCTGGCAGCCTGCCCAGCACACAATGGACCTGTGATAGCATCACTGGCTCCCTTGGTGAGAGGACAATGGAAGCCAACAGCCACGCAGGCCCCAAGCTCAGAGCCATCGTAGTCAACAGGACAGGCGCAGGCACCCACTCCCTCACCCGGAATAAGGATTCAAAATAGGACCTGGCCAGGAGAACTAAAGAGCAGACCCTGGTTCTTTCAGAAGATTTGCCAAATGAGCACTAAAGCAACTGGGCTGTCCTCTGCAGAACAGATCCTGGGCCCGGGAAAAGAAAGTCACAGCTCGGAGTAGCAAGGAGTTCTGGGAAGAACCTGAGGCCTGGAGCTGGGAAGGCTGAGTTTTGTGTCTGCTCTGGTTCTTTTTCAGTGCATCACAGGGAAGAAGAGATGCTTTATCCACTTCCCTCGCCTGACAAGATGAGCAATTCAGAAGCCTACAGGCAGTGGTGGGAATGGAGGACCGTGACTGACTACTCTGAGGACAGGCAGTGTATGGGCAAGACATTCAATGAGGGGACCCATAGGCCTCAACAGGCTGGGCTTCCTGATGCTAAGTCCTCCTTGGGAGGTCAGGCAAACAGCCATGATGTGTAACATGTGCTACAACATGCTCTTCTGGGTGGATAAGCCCTAGCAGGTTTTGCATTGCACACATTTTCATTTGGAGGTCCAGTGATGCTTGAGGGGTAGCCTGGGGTACACAGAGCTGGATCCCAGCATTGATGGACACAGAGGATGGAACTGAGGGTCGAGGCGGAGGTGCCAGGAAAGGGTCCATAGGAGCAGTGCCACATGGGCCGAGTGCTGGGGGACCAGTGGAGTACAGGGTACAGAATGATTTGGTCCTCCAAATCCTTATGAACTGATGCTTAGTGCTTGAACTTTGCTCTGAAGTTTTATGGCTCTAACAAGAAGGAACGCATATTGGAAGAGAGACTTATTGCTGGGACCAGAATTCCAGGTAATCATTAGAAGGTCACCTGTGATGGACCATGAGAGCCAGAATGGGGTGCGCCTTTCACTGCTCTTCCTTGAAGGCCCCTACAGCACCTGGCATCACATTAGCTCAGTGAGTGTTGTTGGTCGAACCAATGTACACTACATGCCACTCACCTCTTGAGGTTCTGGAGCCAGGAACAGACACTGGCGGGGCCAGCTATGGTCAGGTCTTTCCAGGTTGGACTACAACCTGACAGCTAATGTCTTGCCACCACCTCAGGTCAGCTTTCTGGGTTTCCAAAGATGACCATTGTGGTATCCCTGCTTCAGCCCCAAGTGGCGTGAGTATGTTGCTGCATGAAGTCTGTGAACTTGAAATTGCAGAGCATTGGACTGGACAGACTCATAATACTGAAGACTGGCCTATGTTTCAATGCAAAGGACACTGGGGTTCAGAACTGCTAAGCACTTTAGCTGTTTTTTAGTCAGACCAGCTTCAATTTTGCAGAATAAATGGAGTATAGAACATCTGTCCTCAGGTTTCAGGAGCCCATTCTGATAACAGACAACAGTTCTACACCATTGAACCAGAGTTCAAAACGACTAATACGATGGAGGGTCCTGCAAGCTTTAGTTTGATAGTCATTAAATTCTAGGCATAAATTACATGACGCCATTTTTTTTCCTCCGGCACGACACCAACAATCCTATTGTCATCATGGGTCGCCACCCCGCCTGGTGTTACTGGTATTGTAAGAACAAGCCGTACCCAAAGTCTCGCTTCTGCCAAGGTGCCCCTAATGCTAAAATCCGCATCTTTGACTTGGGACGGAAGAAGGCAAAGGTTGATGAATTCCCACTTTGTGGCCACATGGTGTCAGATGAATATGAGCAGCTCTCTTCTGAAGCTCTGGAGGCTGCCCGTATTTGTGCCAACAAATACATAGTAAAGAGTTGTGGCAAGGATGGCTTTCATATTCGAGTGAGCCTCTGCCCTTTCCCTGTCATCCGAATCAACAAGATGTTGTCCTGTGCCGGGGCTGATAAGTTCCAGACAGGTATGCATGGTGCCTTTGGGAAGCCCCAGGGCACCGTGGCCAGGGTTCACCTTGGCCAGGTCATCATGTCCATCTGCACCAAGCTGCAGAATAAGGAATATGTCATTGAGGCTCTTCATAGAGCCAAGTTCAAGTTCCCTGGCCGCCAGAAGATCCACATCTCAAAGACATGGGGCTTCACCAAGTTTAATGCGGATGAATTTGAAGACATGGTTGCTGAGAAGCGCCTTATTCCTGATGGCTGTGGGGTCAAGTATATCCCCAGGCGTGGTCCCTTGGACAAAGGCGAGCCCTGCACTCCTGAGGGGTTCCACAGTGCTCTCCTGTACCCTACCAAATCATGTTCAGTAATAAATCTCACATCCAGTCTGCTTAAAAAAAAATTACATGATGCTTATTTCATTATCTAAGGTTCAGAAAACAAAATAAATTGGTAGGCTTATAACTAGTTGCAAAAGTTTATATATGACTCAATTCTATTCCATTGACCAATGAGTCCGTTTTTATGCCTTAAACAAAACAAAACAAAACAAAACAAAAACCTGCCAGGCAGTGGTGGCGCACGCCTTTAATCCCAGCACTCGGGAGGCAGAGGCAGGTGGATCTCTGTGAGTTCAAAGCCAGCCTGGGCTACAGAGTGAGTTCCAGGAAAGGGGCAAAGCTACACAGTGAAACCCTGTCTCGAAAAAAACAACAACAACAACAACAACAAAAAAAACCTGCATCCCTGTAGTATGGCTTGAAATCTGGGACAGGGACACCTCCAATCATTTTAGTGTTGTTCAGGATTGTTTCAGCTATACTGGGTCTTTGATGTTTCCAAATGAAACTTAAGATTTTCTTGTCAGTTTTTGTGAAGAAATGCATTGAAATTTTGATGAAGATTGCATTGAATCTGTAGATTGCTTGTATTAGGATGGCCATTTTCGCAAAAATTAATCCTACCAATTCATGAGCATGCGAGATCTTTCTATCTTCTTCAATTGCTTTTTTCAGTGCCTTACTTTTTTTTATTGTGTGAGTCTTTTACTTCCTTGGTTTTACTTATTCCCAGACAGACAGACATTAGGTTAATGTGAATGGTATTATTTCCTTGCCGTCTTTCTCAGTGTTTGTCATCTATATATAGGAAGGCTACTCATTTTTTAGGTCATGATTCTTCACTGTAAAAACATGTTAGTTTGAACATAACCCCAAAATTGTTAAGTAAGACAGAATATCAGTATACCCATTGCCTTGGCCTAGAAAAAGCTAGAATCTAGTGATTGATATGTGACTTCGCACATGAAATTGTGTAGTTCCCATGATCTTAGGCTAACACCTTTACTCTCCATACCTGTAACTTTCCATGTAATGTGTGTTGTCTCTCCACCTCTCAACGTTTCACTCAGTTATCAGGTCACAGAAGACAAATGTTTTCCCCCAGGCAGGAGCAGTCCAAGCTCATGTTGTCTTCACTATGCCAATGTTGGCTTATTTCTCAACCAAGAGGCCCTGGCTTTCATTGTTAAAAATTCTCCTTATGCTTTAGTTTGGATAATTCTTTTTCCAGTCCACTGACATCTTCTTTTCTAACTCACACAACCTTAAATCTACCTATTAAACTTTTCATTTTAGATATAATCATTTTTAGTTCTAAAAAATCGAGTTGTCCCACTTTCTCGTTTCTGTGCCCCTGGTACGTCACCCCTGCTGGGCAGTTGTTCATCTCACCTTCTCACAGAAATCTCTTAATACATTTATACCATCTGCTCCAAAGTCCTTCCCTGTTAGTTAAAGTAATTCTCACTCTTGATGTTGACTTCTTTCTAGGAAGTATTATATCTTGTTCCTTCTTCCCTAGCCTCGATATTTTTGATATGTTACATGACTGAAAAACTAGATTTCATTTTTTCCTTTAAAAAGTACTAACTTTTGTTGTGACAGGCAGTCAATTTATTGTATAATGGCATCCATGTGCCCAGAACTGATTTTAAGCTCTTTCAAGGTGTCTTAATAAACACAGCCTTTACTGAAGGGCTGAAAGAGTCCACACCCACAGCATTGCCTACCTAAGGACTCACTCAGTTCACTTCCCTAATCTTGGTGGTTGGAATTATTCCAGAACTATGTGTCCTCTGCAATCTCCCTTCAGCTCATAGTTTCCTATGAGCTAACCAGACTCTCAGGCCTCACTTATGTTAGCAAAGTTCATATTCAACCACACTCAAAGGGATTCCCAAATACAGTGCTCCACAAATTCTATACACTTCCATGGCTTTAACACCAAACTGCTTCCTCATTTGGCTCAAATCCTTCCTTCTGCCATGGTTTAGAAAGACCCTCCATGCAGAAACCAGCAAGAACAAAGCTTGCCCCATGCTCCCTTTTGTTAAAACCACAGCCACATATTCATCATTGCCATCCTTAGCCTTGAAGTGGTTATTGGCGGGATTCTCGCCCTCAACCTTTTGAGCCTCATCAGCTGCCATATAGAAGCAGTATGACCACATGTCTGTGGAGGGCGTGTGGACAACATGGAAACAAATGGCCACAACTGTGTCTCAGGTGCTTCAGCTGAGGCAGACAGGACCTCTTCAGAAGGTTTTCACCAACACATCACCCATCTCAATATTCACCGGGCTATGACTCTGAAGTTGAACATCCACCCAATGACAAGTCCTCATATTACCATTGTTCAGTGGGTCTGAATATAGATAAGTATGTAGACGCACTGCCCGGGTTAAGTTTTTATACAGGAACAAAACGCAAAATGCTCACAATTCAATTCACTTAGTTTGAAATATATTTGCGTCTGGCTTATTGCCTCTTTGAGGGTTTTTTTTTTCTTTAGGAAGAACAAGAAAATGTTATTCTAGTATCTCTCAGGACAATACAATCCCACATCATTTCCAGGCCCTGTTGGTTACCTTGGCAAGTTTCTACTATTTCCTTTGGCATCTCCATGACTCAATTGGGAGTGCACAAAAGGAGCTCAGCACTTGGATCAATGACTAACTCAGCGGAGGCATGGGAGAGTTAAGATGGAAGCAATCCAGAGGGGATGAAGAAGAGACTGGAGCTAAGCATATACTATGCAATGAAATTCTGCTCTGGATAGTTTCAATCGACGAGAAAGCTGAACTGATTTTGTTTTCGCTAATGTGTGTTTATCATTTACATATTACATTAAAAATAGCATTATATTCTCTAGCCTGTTTCTACTTCTGACTTCATAGAGATTTTATACTTTATGACAGATTTTAATAAAATTGTATCTATCGTAGAGAATACCCCTCTTAGTTTTAACTCTGCTGGCATTTGTGAAACAAATTTTTAAAAATTTCATCTGGTCTTAAATTTGTGGAATGTCTTGGTATTTTTTTCTACTCATTTCCTCATTGGAAAGTTCTTCTTCCTGTATACTCAGCGTTAATAAATTTTCTAATTTTAGTTATTTTTATTTTGTCCATATTAACTTTATTTTATGGGAAATAAAAGGGATTACTCAAAAATCACTTTCACAGTATTACAAATTCCTCCCACCTCGTTTTAACTGTGAGTCTTACATAGTTTATCATGTTATTTTACACATTGAACTTGTGTCAGGAGAGATTCAATGCTCCGGATTCCCAGTTGATTCTCCTGCCCATATTGTAGTTCTTAAAAGTTAAGAAACTAATTACTTCAACAAATTAATAACAATTAATATTAATAATAAATTAATATCAATATTTGGCCAAGTAAGTTTTTTGTATATATTTTAGCATGGCTTTATTGGTTTTAACTGTGTCCCACTACATTTGACATAGTTAATTTAAGTAAATATATTAGAGATTAAAAATTAAACTTTAAAAGATTAAAGATTAAAATTATGCTACTTTATCTTATTTATTTATTTATTCATTTTATGTGTATGAGTTATTTGGCTGCATGTATGTCTGCACCACATGCATGCTTGGTGCCTACAGAGGCCGGAAGAGGGCATGGGGCGCCCTGGAACAGGTGTTATAGGCTGTTGTGAGCCACCCACTGTGGGTGCTGGGAACTGAACTCCAGTTTCCTACAAGAGCAGCAAGTGCTCTTAACTCTGAGCCATCTCTGCAGCCTCTCATGTAACTGTTAGTTATTTATTTATGAAGTTTCTACCATGGACCAAGAACTAACAGAGCACACAGAAACTCCTCCCCAGAGGTACAGCCGTCTAGGGAAAGCCCGTGGGGAGCTGGAGCTGACTCAGATCATTTCACAGAAATGAATCAGTAAATGGACGACTGTGTTTAAGCACAGCCATCCTTGTAGTTAGCCATCATGGGCATGTTTGCAGCAAGATAAAACAGTACCCATCAGGACCCCCTCCCAGCTGCTGCAGATCTATCAGTTAAACATTTCTCAGAACGTTACCGGGGGAGTCAGACAATAAGAGGTACATATATGCATGTATTTGTTTTACATGCAAGTTATCTACTTACATGTGTGTCAGATGGTGAACAGGACAATGCTCAAGAGAAAATTAAGACAGTGATGTGGGGCAGGAATGCTGAGAGTTAATCAGAGGTGGGATGGAGTTCTGGATAAGTGACCAAGGAAGAGCTCTCTAAGCTGCTCGGTCACATCGAAGACTGAAGGAGGTAATGTCACGGATATGCCTGGTAACTGAACACTGTGGGTAGGTCAGTCTAAAACACCACGGAAGGGACGAGCAAACAAGCTTCTGGCCGAGCAGGCAGATCCTCCACTCTTGTGGGTGGAAGAGCAAAGGTGTAAAAGAAGCCAGGGAGTTGCCTGATCTTCCTGAGGAGAAGGCACTTTCTGAGCAGACAGAGAGGTGGAGACAATTTGATTTTCCTCCTATAAGTGAAGAGAATTGTCCATACAGCGGGAGATTCTCCAAGAAGACTGCAGCTCGGAGTCGGAGGGAGACTGGATGTATGGAACCAGTGTGAGAATGGTGGTTCTGAGGGAAGGACATGCAGTTCAGTTCTTCAGAGCAGAGAGCCACCCGGAGCCCAGAGAGTGAGTCTGCGGTAGAACTGCACCTGGACCCTTACCCGGGTCTGCTGAAACTTCACCTCAGCCCAGGAGACCCAACATTGGATTTACCGCAGCAGAATCATTCCAGACTCCCCTGACAGTCACTGAGAGGGAGGGTAGGGAGGAAGTTCAATAATTCAGAGCCTGAGAGGAAGGACATCAGGACTCATCATGTGAGTCTGTGGACACTTCAAGCGAAAGCTGGAGCTGGCGGGGGGGAGGGGGGGGGGAGGGGAGGGTAGGGGGGGAGAGTGGGAAGGAGGGGGGCAGGGGGTGTTGTTGGGCTTCCTTCGGCACGTCCAGGTGGAAAATAACATCAAGTCCAGCACCCCATGCTCACCCTCAACCTAGCTCTGCTGTGTGAACATGTAGGGATAATGAGGACCCCTCCAAAATGTGCAAAGCTGTTTGTTAGTCACCCAAGGAAATCTGTGGTTGAACTGTGATTTATTGACAGAACTCTGTGAAGCTACACTAAAATATTAAGATTAAAATTTCAAAATAAGAAGGATGTAAGTCATATCTACAAGGAAATACCTTGAGTACTAGACAAATAGCATAGCAGCTCCAGGAGGTGAACACAGGCAACTAGGGCTTGGAAAGGTATCGGCCCTTGTTTCTCTTTATCCTGTGTGCTCAGCTAATCCATATCCCCGGATTTACCTAATCGATTCTCTTGCATCAACTTCTCCCGAACTATTGACTCGATGCCTTTGATCTGGGGCTGATTTTCCACTGTGCACTTTCTCTTTGGATGCCATGTCTTGTTTTCCCAGGCTCCCCAGGCACACCTGCCATGTCCTCTAGTGGTAGAGGCATGGAGCCTCCTCTGGCCCTGGGCAGTGCTGCCCACCGCTGCCTCTGTTCCCAGGACTCTAGAATCATTCCCTGCATTCCAGCTGTGGTTCGTTCTTAGAAATTCGGGGATTGCTCAAGACACCCTGCAATTTAAGTTGCATAACAGCCACGGGTTCTGAGCTATGCTTCGGACATGTTTGTTTTCAAATGGTTGTTCTTAAGGCTTGCTTTTCTTACCAGTGTTTTCTATCTCCCAGAAGTCTCTCCCCTTTGACTTCTAATCATTTGCTTTGATTTTCCAGCTACCAAGAATTTCTCCTACAGAAAGCCACCAGAGACAAATGCTACCACAAAAGCCACTTTGAGTGGGAGACTCATTAGAGTTCTACTTGGTGCTGTTGGGAGACATATTTTAAATGAAGTATAATAATGACAGTATGGGGACCAGCTCAAAGGGGACATTAAAAGAGCCTCTGCAGAATGTGAGTGCTGCATAGGCTTCACTGCACCTTAGTACTGTGACCAGCAGTGTCCCCACACCACTGTAGTTGACCATGCCCTATACCACAGAACACCTGCACTCTCCCTGCTGCAGCTACCTTACCCGGTAAACAGGTGCTTCTCAGAGATGAGAAAGCAGCCTTTGTTCTCCATTACTTCCCCTGTATCTACCACTGGACCAGCAGGAGCCATAAACATAGCAATGTCTGCTGGAAGAGCGGAATAAAGATGTGTAAAAACAGAGCCCCTATGAGACTCCATACCATCTCAGCCATGAAACCGAGTTGCTCCCTCTGTTTTCTTTTGTATAGACTATTTCTGTAGCGTGACCACTGAGGTGCTCGCTCGAAGATCTTATTTCCAAGGGAAAGAATTATAAGCATCCCAAGGTGAAAAGATTGGGTTGTATTTTCTGAATTTGCATAATGGTCCATATCCAGAACCTGGTAGAGTTGATTACCAGAATAATCTACCAAGGGAGAAAGGGCCATTTGGATTTATTTTTGCAAGGTTCAGCTCAGTACAAATCTCTCTTAAATAGCAGATCTCAAATTATCCTGTTTCTATGGAAACTTATTTTTTTAAGCCAACATCATAATCACTCCTCCTAAATCAAGCCATTGACTATTCAATCAAATGAATTTAGATACCGCAATGATATACAGCATTCTGAAGAACACTGACGCCCAAGACAGAATGAGCTGCAGGAAGTCTAGAAGAGTAATTGTTTCTAAAGTTTACTCGTCTTACAAATGTTTTTCCCCCTCTTGTCACTTAACAATTTCTCCTTGACATGACTTGACTGAACTCATGCAGATTTCCCTCCAAGGAAATAACCCACTTGGGTAGCATGAACTTTGAAAGGTCACATCTTTTAGAGTTATCTGCCGCCAAAAAAGAATGGCTCCCATTTATTTTTCAAGGTGGAAGGGTTTATTTTTTTCCTGCTCATGAAATTAAAAATGCCCAGAGTAATTTAGCTCAGACCAACCAAACAAAAAAGTCACGTTTAACCATCAATAGGACCTGGAATGCCAGAGCCTGCAAGGAGAATTATTTGACACTTTCCTTTGGTAGGTAGGCTGTCAAATGATGGATTTTGTCTTAAAACTTAAACTATGCTTTTCTACTGCAGTTTCTGAACCAAAGAACTTTAAAGTAGAAAAGGCAAATTGTTCTCAGGGAAATGTAAGCGAGCATGCTAAGCAAGTGGGCTCAAGTCCTTTTGGATTAATTTCTAACAGCTAAAGAGAAAACTGGGCAACTAGTAGCTTAGCTTACGGGTAAAAAAGAGTCACAGTTGATCTTTTGAAGCTAGGGTGGATGTGAAATTGCAGATGAGCAGTACTGTACAATTTACTAAGGAAGTTTCTAATGACTGACCCCATTTTTTTTATTATTATTAAAAGATTTTCTGCCGGGTGGTGGTGGCGCACGCCTTTAATCCCAGCACTCGGGAGGCAGAGGCAGGCAGATCTCTGTGAGTTCGAGGCCAGCCTGGTCTCCCAAGCGAGTTCCAGGAAAGGCGCAAAGCTACATAGAGAAACCCTGTCTCGAAAAACCAAAAAAAAAAAAAAATTTTTTCTATTCATTTTACATACCAATCAAAGATTCCCCTCTCCCTCTCCTCCCGCGCCTCAGCCTTCTCCCCATTCCACCCCCCTATTCCCACCTCCCCAAGGCAAGCTCTCTCCTGGGGAGTCAGCAGAACCTGGTACATTCAGTTGAGGCAGGTTCAAGCCCCTCTTCTGTGGTGGTATTGTGTTCCCCAAAATATTGTGTGACCCTAATAAACTTATCTGGAGTCAGAGACAGAACAGCCACTAGATACAAAGGCTAGAAAATGGTGGCACTCACACCTTTAATCCTATCATTCCAGAGGCAGAAATCCGTCTGTTCAAGGATACAGCCAAGCATGGTGACTCACGCCTTTAATCCCAGGGAGTGGTGGTAGAAAGCAGAAAGGTATATAAGGCGTGAGGACCAGGAACTAGAAGCATTTGGCTGGTTAAGCATTCCGGCTTCTAGCAGCACAGTTCAGCTGAGAGCCATTTGGATGAGGACTCAAAAGCTTCCAGTCTGAGGAAACAAGATCAGCTGAGAAGTTGGCCAGGTGAGGTTAGCTGTGGTTTGTTCTGGTTCTCTGATCTTCCAGTTCACCCCAATACCTGGCTCAGGTTTGATTTTATTAATAAGAACTTTTAAGATTCATGCTACACTCCTCCCTGTACCAAGGCTACGCAAAGTGTCCCACCATAGGCACTGGGCTCCAAAAAGCTGGCTCATACACCAGGGATGGGTCCTGATCCCATCGCCTGCGGGCCCCCTAAACAGTTCAAGCTGAACAACTAGGATTGACCCCATTTTAAACACCCCACAGAGACTAAGGACCAAAGTGGGGTGGAAGGAGCATGC